>JAECUM010026918.1:0-14203 GCA_016617855.1 Megalonaias nervosa | reverse complement strand
ATAGGTATGTTGGACTGGAGCCCATCAGTGAAACGGAGCACAGAGAACAAATTTTGTGTTTAATTCTGGATCGTATGGATAGCCAGTGTAGGGTACAGAGCAGCGGAGAGGCGTGCTCTGATCATGGTACTCTAAGGATGATCCGAGAAGCTGTAGTTTGAACTTTTTGAAGTTTCTGAAGTAGATATTGAGATGAACCAGACAGAATTGAGTTACAATAGTCCAGTCTTGAAAGTACTAAGGAACACACAAGTGTTTAAGTGGCATCAACTGAAAGATACTTGTGAATGGAGCTGATTCGTCTCAGTTCAAGATATGCAGCCTTGCATATGTTCATGACATGTTGGTGCAATGAGAGAGTACTGTCGAGAGTGACACCGAGGTTTCATACTGACTCTGTGAATTTAATGTTGGTGTTGCTGATATTTATTGTCTGAGGTAAAGGATGTGAATGAGAAAGTCTTTGTGTTGTAATCAGGATGGCTTCAGTTTTATCATCATTCATCTGCAGCTTGTTACATGTCATCCATGATTTCACATCGGAAATGCACCTCTCTACGCTTTGGATGGTAGCTTCAACTTCAGCTGGATGGCTAGATTTGTATATTTGGGTGTCATCAGCATACAATTAGTGAGACACTGGATGATGATCTATGACACTTGAGAGTGGCTGAGTGTATAGAATGAAGAGAACAGGTCCAAGAACAGACCCCTTTGGAACACCACAGCATAGATCAACTGGGCTGGAATGTTTTCCATTTGCAGACACAATTTGTGTCCTGTTGACCAAGTAGGACTTGAACCATAGTAAGGCCGTATCATGAATGCTAAATACATGCTGGAGATGGTGAAGTAATATATCATGGTCTATAGACAAGTCAAGGAGAGTGAGGACTGTAATCTTTCCACCATCCAAAGCAGAGAGAAGGTCACTGACTACTTTCAGAAGAGTAGTTTCAGTACTGTGGCAAGGGCGATATGCAGACTGTACATTGCTAAAAAGACTGTTTGAATTCAGATGAGATACAAGTTGGGATAGAACAACTTTTTCTAAGATTTTTGACATGAATGGCAGATTAGAAACTGGGCGGTAGTTCTTTAAATCATTATGGTCGAGTGTTGGTTTCTTCAGCACAGGCTTTACAATGGCAGTTTTGTAAAATGATGGGAATTCCCCAGTTGAGAGAGAGGTATTAATAACATCAGTTAGTGAAGGCAGTATTGGATCCAAGCACTCTAGCAGCAGTGACGTTGGAATCGGATCCAGTTCACATGACTTTGGTGCACTCTTCATCACGATTGTACGTACTAAATCCATAAAGACAGGTTCAAATGCTGCTAACGGTTGCCGCTGAAATTCTGTATAGCAACTGTATGGTGACGACGAGTCAACTGAAATTGTGTTGTCAAGTTTATCTCTGATGGTTTGTACTTTGTCATGGAAGAAATTTGCAAACAGGTCCGGAAGGTCGACTAGAGAGAAGGTAGCTGGAAGTGGTGTACATTTGTTCCTTGACATCAGCTTGTTAGTAATCTCAAATAGCTCTTTGCAGCTGGAACTTTCCATGATTTTAGTACTGTAGTGGGCTGATTTAGCTGCATGGACTATGTTTGTGACATTCTTCTTAGCGGCATCATAGATCTGCTTATGAATAGTGAGTCTGGTGGAAAGCCAAAGCCTCTCAGCTTTACGGCGGTCTCTTTTAGCAGTGCGAAGCTGGTCCCTAACACTGCTATACCACGGAGAACACTTCTGAATTGCTACTCTGCACTTGGTTGCTGGGGCATGTTTGTCGAGCAATGAACGCAGGCAGTTATCAAGTTGTTCTGCTGTAGTAGGTAAGCTAGTTGTTAGGTTTGCTTGGATGTCATGCATTAGTTTGGTTCTGTTTATCATACGGAGGTTTCTCTTAATGGCGAATAAAGGTGGAGGGTTAGGGACTGATACGTCAAGATGGCATATAATGCAGAGGTGATCTGATGAAAGTTCGTAGGACACCAGGGAGGACTGAAGAATATTATCATCAGGCCTGTATCAGTCGTATTTTAAACCTTGAGAGCTCCAGAGGTTTTTATTGTTGATGTCAGTTTGTTCTGAAGTTTGTCTATTTTTGGGGATTTAATAATTCATATTCTCTAGAAAACTACACAAGTGCTCTTCTTTATAAAACTTCTGGGACAAAGACATTTAGTGGAAATTTATTCTGGAATTCTAAACAGAACATTATAAATTGTGTTTCAACGAGGAACTGTTGCCATCAGTACAACGACCTCATCTGACGTCTTCACCTTCCATATTGGAACTTAGAGATTCAAACCTGGATTCAATTAGAATTGTTTAGTGATAGGACTTGTAGTTTTCAATTCTAGGATTACATTTTGGATTATATTCACAAACCATAAGTCCTATTTCATATTTTTACCTTATTTTCTAGGGAAATAAATTATTCTGTTAAAATTTACAAAGCTTGTTGACTTCACTCATTTCTTTTGTTACTTTTGTAAGAGCCTACATGTAACAGCAGTTGGACTTGACTTATAAATGAGTACTTACAATATCTGCAATTGTTTTACATAAGTGGTAAAATGTGAGAGGAGCATGTATATTATGGAGTACTACTCTCTATTAACATTATGGAGTACTACTCATTATTAACATTATGGAGTACTACTTGCTATTAACATTATAAAGTACTGCTTGCTACTAACATTATGGAGTACTACTTGCTATTAACATTATGGAGTACTACTGGCTATTAACTTTGACATATTTTGGAGTAAGTGTTTGGGTTCAAGACTGAAAAAGAGTCAGGTTTAGAGTGGAGAATATCAGACAACATTCTGGTGAATCATTGTTATGTGTGCACAAGCTATAAATAGAGGTAGAGGAAGCTGTCAATCACAGTACAATTTTGAAAAAGACAATGTAGATATTGTTCATGCTGTGTCAGTGCATCCACCCAAATTAAATTGCATGCTTTCTCTAGTAAAATCAAACAGAAGAAAAATTAGTGACCTTATTTCCGTATTATTTTGAGGGGCCCCAGATGGCGAAGTGGTCTACAGAGCTAACCATGACTGATCACTGCCATCTCGCTTCTGTCCACATGGGTTCAAGTCCTGGACTTAACCAATGTGTGTATGTGAGCTTGCCAGAAGCTTTTTGTGGGTCAGTAGCTCCTACTGTGGTTTTCCCGAAATTTTCCTCCATCAGTTATACTGGCCAGTATGTATAGTCTAGCTTGTACTGCGAACTGGTGTTAAACCCCAAACAACAACAATCCTTACTATGATACAAATAAGAACATCATACTCCTGATATTTGTAGTGTAAGAAAGTACCCTGTAACCATACCCATTCTTGAAATATACAATAATTTATCTTACTATTTATGTAATTTGCATGGGGTAAAAAAAATAAAGGTTTGCAAAACATTTCTAAAAACAGCAGATCTTCACTACATGAATAAAAAAATCAACATCTCCCAGCAACATCCATGCCTGTCAGTGCACTATTGTGCAATATATCAACTGAACCTAGCTAGTAGCTGACAACCATTGACCATTCAGCTTGAAGTGAGTTACTAGTAAAGTGGAGTAGCAAGCCGAACATAATAAATGGACATTCTTCACTACCTAGGCAAAAAAGAGAGTTTGAATAGGAAAACACATAATGTTCTTTTCATAATTGTTTCTTGAACCTGCCACTCAAAATTCTTTTATCCAAATGTTATTAAACTTCATTTCATTCCGTTTATTCATCAGAAAATCTACTGTCAGTGCTATATTGAGTATTCAAACTAGACCTAGACCCACTGAGTGAAGTTCACATAGTTGCCGCTGTATTCACAACCTTTGTTGGTCAGTCTTGCCAGGTTCCTTCAGTTTCTGCTCAAGAAACTTTACTCCAGGGTTATCCTTAGATTCCGTCAGGGAGTTTCACAGCCCAGCTGGGACCACTGTACAACCCTGCTGTGCCATTCAGAAATGGCTGAATCACTCAAAGATGGAATAAACCAAAAAATTGATCAGTAGCAGCAGACAGTCCCCCTAGCCAACATATATGATTATAATAAAAAGTTAACTGGTCCAGGATCAATTTTTTGGGGGTAGGTATAAAGTAATCCATTTTTAAAGTTAGACATTGATTTATTCAATTTTAATGTAAGACCAATTTTTATTTATCCTTGCTTACTGTCACTGACTTTAGATTTTGATGTAATATGGTAAAACACTGACATGGTAACATTCCTTACATTAATAAAGTTTATGTGGTTTCTTTAATTTATGCATTTTGGTTTTAATTATAAGGATAATTTAAATGTCAACCTGTATTTCTGACTTTAATGTTCAAACTTTACCAATAAAAGGATATACAATGGAACCTGTCTTGAAAGACCACCCCTTCTGCCACAACATAATGGTCTCTCATGACAGGTGGTCTCTCATAACAGGTCATAACACTATATAATCACTAAATCTGTACATGGAGAAACAGGTCTCTCAAGACATGTGGTCTCTCATAGCAGTGGTCTCTCAAGACAGGTTTTACTGTACAAACTAATAGGTTTTCCCATATATAGGAAATATGCAGACATAGAGTTTTGCAGATTGCAATGTTTCTTTAATAAAATGTAATAATAATTTGAAATGTTTGTTGATCAAAATTTGACCTCTTAATGACAAACTGGAATTATTGTAAATTATTTTGATTTGAAAATTTACACAACTTTAGCTCAAGGATTGCCTTGTCAAAAATGGCATAAGGAATGGTAGTTTAATCTCACACCCATGTGACCAACCTTTTTTGTTGATTCCTTGTCCATCAGCGCCTGATAGGTCATGTCTAAAGAACCTAATTATCAACTTTAGCTTACAATACCTAGGCCTTTGCCTATAGAACAATAATGAAAATGGAAAATTTTTCAGTTCCACTTATCTACAGTCACTAGCTATCATTTATATTCACATATAAGTTTTAATTTATATTCTCATTCTGTATCATCCAGGGGAGGGAACTGAAAGCTCTTATTATTGAAAGGGTCTATAGGAAAATAGATGCCTTAATAGCTGACCAGTAATAAAATAATAACCTATATAAATTAAATGAACACTTTTGACTGATTGATATTTACCAAATATGTAACAATATTTTTGTAACTAGTGATATACCTTTATCCTTCATTAACAACATAAACTTGTTTACTGGTGCTAGATTCTTTTTTATTCCTGTTGTTGTTGGTATAACATTATTTTTCAGCACTTGATATGCTACATATGGTGGCCAGTATAACTGGTGAAGGTAAAACCCACACAGACTGAGGTGAGATGGCTGAGATCAGTAAGGGTGAGCACTTTTGATGACTTGGCCATCAGGGCTCCAGATTCTTTTGTGAATTAACTATATAATAGATCCCTTAATGCTTAAGTAGTTTAAGGAGACAGTATAGCACTATAGGTTCAACTATGGCCGTCTATGGAAATTAATGTTACAAGAAACCCATCTATGGGGATTTAACATGGATGGACAGCAGAATCATTTATGGAATTTTAACATTAGGAGATGGTATATCCATCAATGAAACTTTAATATTATGGATTTCACTACAGCTCTCTGTAAAAATTTTGTTGTTGTTGTTGTTGTTGTAGGGTTTAACACCATTTTTCAGCACGCGATAGGCTATACATGGCGGCCAGTATTAATGGTGGAGGAAGAACCCAGGAAAACCCCAGAAAGAACCACCGACCCACGAGAAGCTACTGGCAAGCTTTCTCACATACCCACATTGGCCGAATCCAGGACTTGAACCCACGCAGACAGAGGTGGGATGGCAGTGATCCGTAACAAAGAGCGCTTTAGACCACTCAGCCACTCGGGGCCCCTGTAAAAATTTTAACATGGCAGAAGTTACTATAGCTTTCTATGGTAACAACAAATGATTGGACAGTATAGCCATCCATGGAAACTTAACACTATGGATTTGGCACTGCATTCTTTTGGGAATTGAAAACAATGGACTGGTATAGTCTTCTATGGAAATGTAACTTTAGGGGTGTAACAATAGTTTTCTATACAAATTAAAAATAATAGGCTGATATAGTCCTCTATGGAAGCTGAAGTGGATGGACAAACACAAGCAGAAATGGACAAATACACACATGAGAAAAGGCAAACACTTTACTTTAACAGATCAACATAAATACATACAAATACCATACTCATTCTTACATTTCAATGTGTAAATTTACAAATAAATGTTAAGGGAATATTACATGTTATGCAAATATAAAAAACACTTATCCTTACAGTCCAACACATATTATTACAATCCAACACTCACTTTTACAAACTAGTATGTACAGAGAGAAGGGAGTATATTATGATGTGACAACAAACGACCACATTATACTAATATATTGTTTTAAAGCACTTCATGATAAAGATAGTGTGCCCAAGAAATGTAATAATCTGAACTTTGATTATTTCTAAATCTCAACAGAGCTATGCAGACAGGGGGAACAATGTCACAGTCATGTACATCCATACATGTGAATCATTTCAAACAACTTTACATTTTCAGAAGTTTTGATTGTAAAATAGGACATAGATTATGAATAAGTTTTGAATAAGTTTTACTTGATATGAGCTTACATCAATTTTAATATTTTGTGTGACAATTTCAGTTTACTAAAGAATTTGACAAAAATATTTGACAACACTGACATGTAAGGGAATCACTCATGAATCAAATTTGAACTTTTAATTTAAAAATTAAAAGAAAAAACTATTGATTTTCTGTACTTTTTAAAAGCATTTGTATGTAAATGGACACTGCAAGGTATGTATCTATCACATATTATTCACTACCATAAAGTAATATAATTTCATCACAGCTCAAGGTAGTTTCAAAGACGTAATCCTAAAAAGTACAATATAAATTTCAAACATGTAATTCACTTAAAAATTTATTTCATGTGATTGTGTGCAAACTTTAAACATTAAGAACAACATTTAATTTGTACAGATATCTAGATTTTTCATTACCACCAAAGTGAAGAAGGTCTGATGCAAAAACACATCATTTACTCTTGGTAAGATTTTACTGTATTTCCTTTTATTCATGTGACATTTAATTAATGACCTTCAAAGGTGGACAATAATTAGAAAGTGCTTATCGAAGAACTACTTCAAGCAATCTATTTCGGTATGTTTCACATTCTCTTAAATTAGGCAAAATATGTGAGTTATTAAGCATTGGCTTCAATATTAAGGATTATTACATTGCTGATCATACTTCTGACCTTTGACCTTGATGCTGATGTTAAAGCCACAAGTATAATGTAAAACATGTTTTCTGGTGATGATTGTAAATGTACAAGATTTGAATGATTGCACTCAAGTTGCTTCTTTGGTAGAGAATGAACACTACAAAATACTAACTTTGATTCTATGGGTGGCACAAAAACACCCTAATTTCATGGAGAATTTGTAAAAAAGAGCCTCAGGGTTATTGAGGAAACTAGCTGTGTCTGTAATGCTGTAATTGGCGTTTGTGTAAATTTATTAATAGAACAAACTGCAGAAAATCGTTGTCTTCAAAATGTAATAAAAATGCAGACAACAAGAAAGATATTTCAATGAAAGTATATTGGACAAAGATGAGATTTCAATAATATTAATACTGGTCTTCCTGGTTCTTTTCAAACTCCATTGTAATATCATTCTCTGCATCATGGGCCAGCAGTTGGGGTTCTGTCTTATCTCTGTCCTATAAATAAACATATCAGAATATAAATCAGCAAGTAAAATGGAATTCAACCATTAATCCCTCAGATAATGTGCGTTGGTGTCTTGGGTATTTTAATTCCCTGTTCTACAAGTTTTCTTTATAAATAAAATCTTCACAAAACAAAGCAAGTCTACAAATTTCATAATACACTTACACCATCTAGCAGCACAAATTAAGTTTTTTTAAAATATTTTTGTTGGTTTTCAAGTGGCACACTTAGCACAGAGTTGGCTATATCATGCTGAGAAAACTGAAGATAAGTGGCAAGGACACACCTAGGCAGACAACCCAGGCAGGTCTTTAGTTACAAGTGTGAACCACTGTTGCATAACTTGCCATGTTGCACACTTTTTAAATTGCATCTAACTTTCAGTTGTTTTTTTTTAAAAAAAACCCTCACATTTCCAAAAACTGAGCAACTTGCTGGTCTACAATTATGAATTTATACAGCAGCATTTATGGTTCCTGAGAGAAGTTAGCAAAAACATTTTCCAAATTTTAACTAGTTACAGTAAACATAAATCATGTGATTTCATGTGCACTGAACATCTGTGATCTTTCAAGGTAATTTCACAGGAATCAGATTCTCAATAAATGTAGTCTACCTTCTATGAATATTCATCAACAACAACAAAACTGGTGATTCCTCTCTTTATTCTGCAAATGTATAATCCAAAATAAACTGCATACAAAACTTCATGGGTTCCACACTACAACATAATTCACCTGGAACATATTTCACCTGCAAGACCGCTCCAGGAGCCTAATGGTTAGAGCATCCACCTCGAATGCGGGAGGTCACGGGTTTGAACCCCAGCTGAGTCATACCAAAGACTTATAAAAACGGTACTAACAGCTGCCTTGCTAGGCGCTCAGCATTAGGAGGTTAGTGTTACGACTGGTTGGCCTGGTGTCAGGATAATGTGACTGGGTGGGACATGATGCTACATGTCTGTGGCATGATACCCCAGTGCTAGACATCACTATAAACTGCCTCACTGCAGACATCGTAGTGATATGACGAAAAATTGTTAAAGCTGTGTTAAAATTAAAAATCCAAGTCTCACACACACACACACACACACACACACACACACACACACACACACACACACACACACACACACACACACACACACACACACATGGACACACACACACACACATACACACACACACACACACATACACTCACATTTCACCTGCAAGTTGAACCATGATCTCCAACAGCCCTCACTATAGGGAACCCAAGGATATCATGGTCCATTATACAAGATAGATACGGTAATGGATCCCATTACATTATTTAATTGTAGTGCTGTGTACCATTTAGCCCATTATAAGGCAACTTCATCTATAACACTATACCCAGAATTACCATATATACCAATTTATAAGTCAAGTCAAATTGCAAACAACAAATATCTTGATCTGCAATAGCATAATGTGCCTGCAGATAAGAGTCTATGTTGTTTGTTCTACTCATTACTCTTAACAAAATGCATAGAATCAGATCTGCCAGTGCATTATGTGACAGCATTTCTGAGTCTGTGCAGTTTGCAGTTGGACTCATCTTATAAGCAAGTATATATTGTAACCTGCAGAGTCACTGTATATACACCCTCCATGAATGCAGCATTAAAAAAATCTGACACAAAATCATAACATTGATAACAAGGATGTGATTGCTGCCAAAAAGCGATCGCCAACTTTTGATAGGCCAAACATGAGCAAACCTTTATCCCTATGACTCTGTCACTGAGAAGTTTCAAGTCCACTGGATTCTTCGTAAAGGCCAGCTCCTTGGTCAAAGCATTGAATTCCCTGTTGATATTTATCTGTCTTTTCTCTAGGTCAATAATATCCTGGTCAGTCTGATCACAAATCCTTCAAATGAAAGAAATATACATCATGATAAACTGCCATGATTCAGAGTTTCACCTCTTGAAGAAAAAACTATAAAAATAATTGTCACAGAGTGGAAAGGTCAGATGATGCTTGGACTAAACTGCAGTTTCAAACTGTTATCTGTAAACCATTATTTGAAAATAATGAAGCCACTTTTCACAGAGACAACACCACCATCCATCCCCTTATTAGCCCTTATTAGAAACCATCTTATCTTGCACCAACATTTTATCTTTTTACCTTTCTTTTTTGTATCATGGCATGCCACCCTCCTATATGGCAACATTTCCACTGCAAAAATGCCCAGATGTGAAGATGACCATTGTGATATCATCTGAGCTCACCTATGACTATAATTGTTTGTTGTTAGATTGTATACTTTCATATTTCTAGACAGGTTCTTTGTTTCAGAAAACATTTTTCCACAAGTGATACAAAAATTGCGAACCAAAATATCCATTGTTAATACTTAAAATCTGCATGATAAATCTGTGGGTAAATCTACAGATTGACAGATTCACCAAACTCCCACAATGCATCAGGATATGTACAATAGTTTCAAACAAGCAACATCCAATAATGAAGATATACAATTGATTAAGAAGGCCCACAGCACAGTCTAAACTGAAGCAGAAGAAGCAAAATCCTACTCAGAGCAAAGTGCAGCAGCTTAAATTGAATAGTTCCCGCACTATGCTTGTTATAAATAATGTGAATGGAAACACAGATGGATGGATGGATAAAAAGGTCATTACTATAGGGTTTCCATATTTGGTTCACAATACTAACATGAGAATCATTAACAGCACAATATGTCCACCCCTATTTAATAGCCCTTTATGTAGGTACTTGTTGGACATTGTTGGTTTCAATGACCTTGTCCCTTTATTGTAAGCCATTGGTCAAGATATGTGGTCTTGAACAAAGCTTCTGTGCAGAATCAATTTTTTCTCATTTGACTTACCATGACCATGATATTTAGCCTTTAGACACCAAAAGCTATTGGTTTCTTTATGGAAATATGTGCAAGTCAGCCATAAAGTTTGGTCCAAGAACTTACTCTGGAACAAAGGTTATTGTGCAAAACACATTTTTCCTTAAGTCACAACAACCTTGACATTGGACCTTCTGATCCTGATAAAACATAAACATATTTCTTCATTCAGTCACAGTGATCTTCACCTTGAAACTCTTGACCCCATGTCCTACAGGCTTTTCTCTTACTCATCATGTAAGCCATCCACAAACTTTCGTGCAAGTATATGGTCAAGAATGGAATTTTTTGTGCAGAAGCCGCTATTAATTTTCAGCCACAATGATCCTGACCTCTGATGCTTTTGATTCCAAAATCAATAGGCTTCAATCTTGTTACACGCATGAAGTTATCCACAAAGCTTTATCAACATCTTTGAAACAGAACTTATTATTGTGTGGAAACCATTTCTCTATTTTCAGTCATGATGACCTTGACCTTTGACCTTTTCACCCCAAAACTGATAGGCTTCCATCTTTCACCAAGTGCATGCCAACCACAACGTTTGGTACAGGTCTGTGATGAAGAATTAATGTTATTGTGTGAAACAAA
Source organism: Megalonaias nervosa (assembly GCA_016617855.1). Lineage (NCBI taxonomy): Eukaryota > Metazoa > Mollusca > Bivalvia > Unionida > Unionidae > Megalonaias > Megalonaias nervosa. The sequence goes on along the minus strand of JAECUM010026918.1, from coordinate 2,921 downwards.
ATGTTCTTACTGTTACAGTGAAATTGACATTTGATCGTTTGGCTTCTTCCTGCCCAAAGCGCAAGCCATTGAATATTCATCTATGTTTGTGATGTATAATACTGCTAATGTGTTGGAACCATTTTTCCTCTTTCAGTTGATGTGACATTGATATTGAACCTTTTCACCCCAAAACTGATAGGCTTCTTCCTTACCCCAAATGCAAGCCATGTACAAAGTTTGGTAATGGCATTATTGTGGAGAACTTGAGTTATTGTGCAGAAACAAAATAGAGAACAGATGGACTAACATAAAGATGGACAGGAAAATATGACAACATCATACCCTCTGCTTTATAGTGTGCAAATACAAATATCAGTAATAAATGAAACGGGTAAAGCACAATGCAATGCTGCAGTTAAAGAGTGAGCAAAGATACTCACTCATAGGCATTTACATCAGGCAGCTGAGAGGTCCAGACCAGCTAGGCTGATCGTTAATTGCCTTCATATGCCCTGAACAACATTACAATTCTGTCAAAACAAGTTCAACAAAAATGAAATATATAAGTAGTTTCCAATTCATAAGTCAATAAAAAAAGTTTGAACATATTTTGGTTCACAATTAATGAAAAGTTTGACAATACAGAAAACTAAACTTTATGCACCAATCATTTTAAACAGATTTTCAAGGTGACAGATCAGACTAGATTTTTTTGAAGAATTAAAGTCTCAACTGCAATTCCAAGGTAAAGTCTTCCCAATCCAATCAATAAACTTTATTTTTCATTGGTATGATGGCATGAATGGCTGCCTTGTGGCAAACATAACTATTGCTTTATATTGTAAGACCATCTGAATTTTGAATGAGGGTGCATAACTATAATTACAGTTATGTTTCTGACAGAGACATCACGTCTGTACTGTCAGGAAATAAATCACAGATTTAGAAATCACTCAAAGCATGAGTTTTAGCATGTGATTGTTTTGCTCAACAGATGAAAATAATTTAAATATAGGTGTACATATCTTCACTCACTTCATTGTTGAAAAATAAAATTCCATACACAAACTCTAACTCAGACAGTTTCAAAACTTAAAAATGAGTTTAAAATGTGACTTTTTACCAAAAAGATGTATATGTTGTTTGAGATCTGTGCCAGAATTGTTCCAAGTCAAAGCTGGAGTTTTAGTAATTGCCCAATTAGAGTTTTTCTGTATGAACTATGAATCCCTGTTTACCACAATTAGTTTCACTTGTCAACATAAAAGAATCAATCTACTGAAATAAATAACATAACTGACTTAATATCAACAAAGAAAGATAGGTAAGGGGAATTCCTGCTATATCAATATATTAAAATCTATATGAAGAGTTGGTGATTCAAAGGTAGAAAGACAGACAGACATACAAGGAGCTGGGTTCGAAACTAACAGATGTCCATTAGTTCACGACTAATAGGTTTCCTCACGGACTAATAAATATGTTCCAATACAAGTCCGCATGACTAATAAAAAATGAATGCATGCAACTATTTTAAAGTTTGCTTTTCTCGTATTTTTTAATGAATTCCATAACAGAAATGCGGACAAATAACTTGCTATTTTTAGTTACTGAACTTGTTGTAACTACCATACGTAAATGCTAGGGTGCTTTATATTAAGCACTACAAATGGTGTGCAAAGCATTATTGTCGCACTGACCAGGATCATAGTTAAACAAAGAAAGCGAAGAAAACAATGTGGCGATTTGTACAAGGTGTGGAAAATCTGGCCAAAAGGCTGAAGACTGACAATAACAAGGACAAAAGGGAACGTGACAAACAGTATGATAAAGAAAGTAGGAGCCAAAATTTTCTAGAGAAGTGGGAATGTGGTTGGCTGTGATTTAACTTTAACCCCAAAGTAAATACCATGTTTTGCAGCATCTGCAGAGAGCATTTGTAGTTGGATGTTCCAATTTACGATTGAAAACAATAGTATACCATGAAACCGAATCACAAATCCATCAGAAATGTATGATCACGAATCAAGAATTATCGAAACCCAAAAGACAGTTATCTGCAAGTAAAATCGTCGTGACACTAAACGAAAAAGTTGTTAGAAGAATGTCAGTTTTGTTTAGGAATGTACACGCCCTAGTAAAAATGAGAAGGCCATTTAGCAATTATATGTGGATTGTCCAATTGGATGCCAAAAACGGAATTGATGTTGGTCAGACATATGTCAATAACAAAGAGGCACAAGTGTTTTCAGAATTTATTGCAAAATGTGCAAGAAATAAACTTGAACGAAAGATTAAATCACCACCATTTATTAGTATTATCACTGATGGTTCCACTGATAAAGGGTTCCGTGAACAAGAAGTTGTTTATGTGAGAACTGCCATGGGTGGGCAAATATGCACTTCATTTTTGGGTATGACAGAAGTTTCACAAGCTAATGCTAATGGGATTTTAGGAGCTATTGATGAAGCATTTGCATCAATTGCAATGCCTGATTACAAAAGTAAACTTGTTGGATTTGGTTCTGATGGAGCTGCTGTCAATACTGGAAAAAACAATGGTGTTATTGCTAGATTTAGAGAATCGCAGAAATGTCTTGCAGGAATACATTGCCATGCTCATCATTTGGGATTGGCTTACAAAGTTGCCATTGCAAAAAAAACTTATCCATGCAAAAGTTGAGGAGCTGTTAACAGGACTTTACTATTTTTATCGGAATAGCCCTTTAAATAGAAGTGATTTGTTAGGTGCATGTGAGGTGCTGGGAATCACCAAGATAGTCCCTACTCATGTTGGTGGAACTAGATGGTTGGCACATTGGCAGAGTGCTTTGGACAATTTATGGAAATCATATCCAGCAATAGTCAGCCACCTCCAGACATTGACTAAAACTGATCAGCCTTCACCTAGAAGACCTGAAGCTATTGGGAAAGAAGCT
>JAECUM010026916.1:0-41739 GCA_016617855.1 Megalonaias nervosa | reverse complement strand
GATAAGAAATCGTCAGGTGAGTCTCCGTTAAAAACCGCTGAAGACTATCTGGTCAGATTTCAAAATTATCATTTAGACAAATAATATTATATATAAAATGGAGGAAATTTTTGTAAATCATCCCATCATTAAAAATTATGAAGCTTCTCCTGATGGTGTCATTAGACACTGTCAACGAAAAAAACCCAGTTGGTACTGTTGATAATGCTGGTTATTTTAGATTTACTGCCGGGGGAAAAAGATATCACTCACATAAGTTCGTATTCGAGTGTTTTCATAGGATCATCAAAGAAGGGCTTGTAATCGATCCCATCAATTCAGACCCAAAAGATAATTCTTTAGAAAATTTCCGTGTTGTTACACCAAGTCAGAATTTAAAATTCGGAAGAGTTGGTTATAATGATAAAACTTCTAGGTCGGTTGTATCCATTAATACAGAGACAGGTGAAGAGAGAATTTTTAATTCCATGCACGCGGCTACCAAATATTTCAGTATTCGCCATGCTTCAATATATCGTGTCGCAAATAATATTACTAAATCAGCGTTGTCGAAAAAATTAAATCAAAGAATCGCATTCAGATATATATAATAAAGAGAGATAAATCCGTCATCGCTGATAGAGCAATCAAGTAGTTGTCTTCCTTTTATTTGTTATTGCTTATATATATTCAGTGATAAGAATCCGTCCCGTCGTTGATAGCGTAATCAGGCAGCTATGATACTACAGTCTAATCATAGTGTTTAAATATCTCTCCAGTCCAGACATCTCAACGTTGTGGAAATATTAATTACAGAAAATATACCCTCAAACAGAACATAAAAACCTCAGCCGTGATATTATATTGTACACATGTAGATCGCAGCAGACGCCACTATACTAAATGAATCTACGCAGTTCTGCAGCGGGCGGAATATACCAGAATAATATCGATCCATGCATTCATTGCTAGATAGTTCTGCCTTGACTGCATGAAGAAGCTTGAAAATACAATATTTTAACAAAACAGAAACGGCAGAAATATATAAACTTGCAGAATTTATTCAGAAACAGAATATTATTTCGGTGTATGGATTTGCCGTCCATGACACAGTCACTGGTGAGACAGTGTGAATATTTATATACTTAAATTTAACTGTATATTCGTAACAGCTCCGATAGCCGTGGTGTTAAGGCGTTTGCTTGCAGATCAACTAGTGTAGACTCTCTGCGTGTTCGAGTCTCCAAAAATGCTAAAGATATATTATCTTACATTCGGCGACAGATGCTATTATAGTGGGGGTGCAAGCCCCATGGGATTTCATGTAACCCTCACCATGTTGAACAACGTGTTGAGTGCAGTTTTGCATTTACCCCGGGGTTTGATTGGGGGGGGGGTACATGAAATCAGACAGCCCTCTGAATTTCTAATATTTCGTATCGCACATTAGGAATTCGCATTGACTCTGTCAATGGGGGTGTGTCCATGCGCTTGCGCCCCTAAAATAAACAGCAGGATGATGTGAAGGCGCAACCTTGTGACCTCGCTGAAGGGTACCCACATAGGGTCATTCAGAAAGAATGTCCGCTGGACCAAAAAGTCTCAATAAGGTGCTTGTGGACCATAAGACATGTCTTAACCATGAAGAGTGCCTGTGGCTTGATGCCCCCAACAAGGACTCTTAGGATCTTATTGGCAAAAGACTTTACCGGCAGAAGGGACCCCAGTGGAATGGTAGACTGAGCATCATAGCTGCTGTTTATTTTTGAATTTATAAAATATATTTTTATTTTTATGTGATTCAGAAATAATATATTTTTATATTTATCTGATTCAGAATATATTTTTATATTTATGTGATTCAGAAATAATATATTTTTATTTTTATCTGATTCAGAATATATTTTTATATTTATCTGATTCAGAATATATTTTTATATTTATCTGATTCAGAATATATTTTTATTATAATAAAATTTTATTTTTTATGAAATTCAGTCAGATTTTCTAAATTTGATACGTAATATACCCATAAAAATTGTGACTTTGGTCAGATTTTCTGAATTTGATGGGTATTATACCCCGTCAGTGTTGGAATTTTGTACAGATTTTCTAAATTTGATGGGTATATTACCCGTCAGCGTTGCGAATTCTGTACAGATTCTGTAAAATATTTTATTTTTTATAAAAATTTATTCTGATTCAGATTTTTTATAAATATTTATTATGATTTAGTTTTTTTATGAATTCTGTACAGATTTTATGAATTTGATGGGCAATATACCCAAAAATATTGTGACTTTTGTCAGATTTTATGAATTTGATGGGTATAATGCCCGTCAGTGTTGGAATTCTGTACAGATTTTATGAATTTGATGGGCAATATACCCAACAATATTGTGACTTTGGTCAGATTTTCTCAAATATTTTATTTTTATTCAGAAATATTTACTCAGAAATATATTTTATTTAAACAAATAATTTATAATATATAAAATAATGAATCACGAAAACATCACATCAATTATTTCTGATATTAAGAAATTACAAAACAGCGGCGTGAAAATATCTGACCAACTTGATCCTGAAAAAATAATGAGTGATTTTGAATGATTACAATTTCGTAGGTCAGAAAATAGGTATACTTTACCCGCCGATTATTGATTTATAAAGATAATTCAGCAGGCGATGTTACGCTCGCTGGCGGCAATCACTGATACGCAAGTGAAATTATTTGTTCCTCTTTCACGGGCCATCAAGCGGGTTAGGTTAGAATTACCTCACGAATACGAAACGAAAAGACTCGTACACGCTCGTATAAAACAGCTGAAAGATATCATGGCGATGACTGAGTTGATAAACGAAGACGGGGAAGAATTACTGGCTAAAGATAAAGACGACGAGTGTGACTGTAGTGACTGCGTCACTAGTGACTGTGTCACCAATGACGAAGTCATCAGTGACAACGTCACCAGTGACAAAGACGACGAAGCTAGAATACCCACTTGTAAAGTTGTCCCAGCTGATTTTAAACCGTAAAAAAATAATTGTTGTATCACGGCCCAACGAAAAAAAAATATTTTATCCTTGACGTTCTCTTTGACATTTCTTTTGCTTGGTGTTTTCTACGATCTCACATACAAGTTTACATTCGGCGACTCCGACCTAAGATCGAGCAAGTGGCCATTTTGGTCAGTAAGTTTGAAATTTATCCGTGATAAGAGACCACTGTGACATCGCAGATAAACAACATTGATTGGTTCTGATACAATCAAATAGCCTTGAGGGACTTGAGGTGTAAATGAGTAGAGAATGTATCCTTGTTGGGCTTGATTGGATTTATCAGTGTCCACTTGATAACTGCCATCGACGGCATCACATACTAAATTAACCGCGATCGTCGAAGTGATGTTGACGATGCCCGGTGAGACATGACGGCCTTCGTTGTATGGATTACTATTATATCGGAGGATATTTGATGGCGGGGGTGCTTTTCTCCACGCGTCGAGGATTTTTGGAACGTAATCATCGATATTAAGTTTGATACTTATAACACCAAACCTAACTTTGCTGGTGTAATTTTCATTTCTATATATTTTTGTTAATGCGGCATTTTTATATTGTTTTTCAAATTCAGCGTCAATAATTTGACTATTTACATTAACCACTTTAACCATGTAATCATAATCAGATATTACCATGTTCAGATGTTTGATTGAATCGATGATATTTTTGTTTACATCATCGTTGTAATTTGTTGTTATGTCAATGATGAGATTTTTTGGTATATTCATGAATTCTATTAAATTCATCTGAGATTGGATCAAAATTTCATTAATTCTGTTATCAGCCATCTCCGCTTCCTCATATATTAGTTTGTCATCAATACTTGGCGCCCCACGTCCTCGAAATATTAAGTAATACAATTTTGGTAATAAAAAATCTCCTCTGTCATTAACAAAATTAGCAACGTTCCACGGGTATTTATTTCTGTATTCAGGTAATTTCATAAATGATTTTTCCGTCGTGAGGAATTAATCTCGGCGTGGTTCAGCAGGACCCTCATAAACCGGTGGATTATCTGGCCACCTAATACTGACCTGATCGACGACTGATATATGTCCACGGCGTAGTCCGGCGATAATATTTCAACGGCCGAAGACAGTGTTGGTTCATGAACAGTAATGGCAATCTTTGATTCTTTTCCGATGATGGATTTAATTCTGCGTTGGAATTCTTCATTGATCTGTTCTATTTGATAACATCCCGTTGGAATACTAACTACTTGCCAATCAGGAGTTCCATCATCTTTGTTTTTATTTGCAAATACTAATGAATTATTCTGTTGTAGTCTACCAAACGACGTTGACCTAATGTTGGGCCAACTATAATAAACCCGTAATTGCGCTAGACCTATCTCGGATGCTGGTATTGCAGTTGGAAAATTAATACTGAATTCGGGCAAAGTCGAACTCGCTGATATCATTGTGGTTCTTACCGGAGCGGTATTAGTGACGATCTGTTGTAGTAATTCCCTTGACTCAGCCATTATTATACTATGTTTGTTTTAAATCCTGTTCAGAAATTTTTTCATTAACGACGACGGTGACTGTGTCGTTGACGACTGCGTCGTTGACGTCGAATACTTCATTGTATATCTTTATTGCGATACTGAATTCTTCGTCAGATATTATTCCATCATTAAGCGACGAAGAAATCAACGATGATAATTTAGAATATGCGATCGTTGCTGTGTGTAATTTCATCGTGTACTCGTTCAATTTTTTATTCGTGCACGTATTTATCTTTTTCGCGATTATATTAAATATTTCAGCGATCGACGTTGACGATGAAACAATGATTATTACAACGATCGGCGCCGTCATCGTCGATAGCGATGCTATCGTTGATAATACTACGCCGGTTCCAGCAACTAGCGTAGAAACCGAATAAACCATAATATCAACGACGGTTGCACGTCTACGATACTTCTTTATTTTTGCTGTATAATTATCGATGATGGTTTTTAATTTATTCTGCCATGTCGTTACTTGATCGTATCTGTATCGCTGAACGTCTATCATTATACTTTAGTTGTTGTCTAAGACAGTGATAAATTCCAGACACCACCAGTAACATCTCGGGAGTATTTCTGTTGATATCAACGTAAATGTTTCTTTGGTGTCCTTGGTTAGCGTCATCAGTAGAGGATTATGATATACATTCGGCGATGGTGAAGTGGCTGCAGTAATTTCCAAACCATACGTGGACAGCGTGTATAATCCAGTTACTTTTGCGGTATGTTCGAGACTGTTATTGCGCAGTGTCCACGTTGATACCCCAGACGCCACCGTGTACGTGATGTTGCTAATTTGTTTATGTGGAATTTTAATCAGATTCGTTTTTTCAGTGATATTAGGAATTCCACTGACAATATCATTGAGTTTTGTATTTATATCTTTGAGATTTATGTCAACGGTTGATGGGCTTCCAAAGAATTCTTCAGCGGTTTTATTAAGTTTGTGAAAATTTCTACGAGTATTATTAAACGCATGTACATGAACTTCATACTCGGCTCGAAGTGTATTTCCTCTATCATTGATCGTGGTATCGCTATCATCCACATATTTCTTCGTTGCGGCATCTTCGTTGCAGTCTGGTGATCGTAGAGCAACAATTTTGTTTGAATTCATGTTAGTTTTGCCGGTCATAATACCCCCGGTGGATTTTAAACGATCAGAAACACTCTTTCGAATTTCATCTCGAATTCCTGTAATAGACACAGATGAATCTCTGATAGTTCCGATGTTAGTAAACGTTGCAATGTTACCTTCGGATGATCCAAGACCTCTACGAAGAATTTCAGTCCATTTGAGATTACTCGTTTTTAGAACTCCAAATTGGTCTTGAAATACAACGACTTCATTGGCGTCTACGGATGTTAAATTCGTCAACGAAGCAAAGTCATCCTTGGTAACGTAATCTGATAAATCTATGTTGAGTTGTTTTTTAACAGGCGCCGTAGCAGGTCTTCCGTGGATATCTACCATTATATGATTAGCGATTATTTAATGTATATTCATGTGCAACTTTATGAGGTGGTTTCGATGATATTGATACAGCATCAAGTACTGCTAGCGCTTCACGGCCACATATTGGTGGATCCGTTAATGTTTGTGTTGGTAGCGTTGAATACCAGATTGAAATATTTTGAAATCTGCCAACGTATTTTAAAAATTCTTTTGGTGGCGCCAACCCATACGAATCAAAATAAATAATTCCACGTGGATCAATGGCGTATGCGACCCAATGAGTGCCTGGCCCCGTTGATGAATCAAGATTGATGATACCTGTTTCTGACAGTGCCGGATTTTTTGGTAATTGATCACGCATAAAAACACCTCTAAAATTCTTTATATTTAACTGATTAACGGCGTTGATAAGATCAAAATTCGATAGTGGAACTATCGTTGACGACGTCATCGTTGAGTCCCTGGAATTCTTAATCCTTTTTCCCAAACGTTGTTTGGTCGAGACCATGGAAGTCTCAGACCGTGACCTTTTCGTTTCCTTTTTTTTAAAATCCCTTTCCTGTTGCTTTCTTTAGAGCCATTCCGGACGCAGTTCCGACTGCACCTAACGCAGCAGATTTTTCAACAGCTGGAGCGGCTGCGGCTATTAATGCTGGGATAGCTGCAAGAAGTGGAAATATTCCTCCGGTCTTAATAGAATCCTTGATTGCACCCGCAGAAAGATTTAATCGTATTCCTTTATTGGCGTGTTTAGCTTCGTTGAATCTCTTAAATTGACGTTCGGTCAACGATAATTTATTTGCACAGGACATTTGATCGTGTTTTAATGTTACTTTTGTTCCGCATGGTGATGCCGACGTCAATTGTAATCGTTTAATCTGACCCGGGGTCAGACTGACACTAACATGATGATATGACATTTATGATATATTTCTGACTTCTAAATGTGATAACTGCGTCACAGACTTAGGTCAGTAACGTTTGCATATTTTCTACTGGAGCATCAACGATTCTCATGGGCCACCAACACCTTCAAGTAACATTGCTTTATCGGATAATATAACGGCGATTGCTCTGTAATTAGGAACATCTCCAACATTTCTGTTAACGCGAGCTCGAAAATGTATGTCAACGACAGACTGTCTATACAAATCCAAATGCTCCAGAGAAAAGTAATAAATCGGATATAGCGTTGTAAAATCTAGCTGTGATATTTGTAAACCAGTATCAATATTTTGATCACGTCCCATATACTACATCAGACGATGATACGCACGTGCTACATGATTTAGCTCAAAATTCAACAATATGTCCTCGGAGGGCTCTTGATGTCCATTTATCCGCAGCGAAACTTCGGAAACACCGAGTTTATCAAATATCATTGCACTACGCGTTTGATCATTTACTCGTGCAGCATTTTGAAGCGCAACGAATGTATGTCGCGGCGCAAAGATACCCTGTTGTGATGCTGTCTGCCACGTAAATAAACCATTAATTGTGCTTTGAACAGCATCTGTGGTCGTCGTCAACCATGACAACATTGATCTGCCGCCGCTGCTCATGAAAGCGAGTAACCGATCTTCTTCAGATATCGCTGATGTCATTACAGCATCCACAATGAAAGTTTTGTTAGAATTACTTTACCAGCATCACCGGCGGGTCGCCATATTGCATCATCGTCAGTTGCTTTTCGTACGAGTACAATTGTATGCTTGGCTCCAAAAATAGCTTTTCGTACTCCCCTACACAATCCAAAAATATGTGATAGTGGAATCGCGCAAGGAAATCTTCTGTTTCCACCTTGCAACATTGCTCGACGTGATCTAAATCCTAAGTTGAAATCTACATCGACATTAATAATCATACTTTGCACGTCCACGTCGGCGTTTCTGGCAAAGTTTCTTGGTCGTCCTATTTCATACTGGTTGTATTCAGGATGATTAGAAGTATCCTTGGAAAACATCATTGATGGACCAGCTGATCTTGAATAATCGTCGCTGTATCTTGCAAGGCCAAGTATAGTTGTGGCAACGTCAACATCTTTTTGAATCGATTCAATATTTCTTCCGTCGATCATGTATGTGGCACTGTCGAACAACGCCATGATACCGTTATTAACAAAACCAATACTAACATTTTCTCCGTATTCGGTATTATCTATTTTTAAAATTTCGCCTTCTACTTCGATGAATGCTTCAGCGGGTAAGAAATATCTACTCGTATCTTGAACCTGTAATTCAATTCGTCCGCGTTGATTTGGCATTCGCGCATCGTAAGAATAATATTGATAATCACGCACAGACTCATCCTTGAGAGCCGGTGCGTCCATGTCAAATGTGGGATCAGATATACGTTTGAACATGTTATGTTATTGGTCATCGTCTAATACGAAGACCACTACCTGCCATCAAACTTGCTACATTTTTTCCCCCTCTTCAGCTAACTGTACTAGTTTTTGATTTGCAGCTTGATTTATCACTTTACTAACACTTGCAGGCATCGCTTCAGTGCTGGGTAATTTTACCGGTGGCTGAGATTTTCGTCGTATTAATCGTGCTAGTCTATCCTTGATGGCAGAAAATACTTTACCGGCCACGTCACCAACAGTACTAATACCTTTTTCTCGAATAACGTCAATAGCTTTCTTGCCTAATTGCTTTGTAATCTGTATTGCTTTTGAGGCTATCCTCGAAAGTAAACCCTTAACAACATCACCGAATCCATCTCCGTAAAATGTCTCTTATACAGGTAATCTTGAATGTACCACCCTGACCATGATTGGTCTACGTTGATTAGCGTATATGATCATCTATTATAATAATTAATTATTTAACTGCTTAATCAGTAACTGGCGACCTTGGCACGCTAGTGCTAGTTGCTATAATAATCATCGGTAATTTCATTAATGAGAGACCGATATACGTTAATGTCCATAACGCCGCCGGTAAATAATCATTAACAAATGGATGTGATTTCGTTGATAATTTCATGAGAATTATTACCAGCTCGTTTTCCACCAACAAGAATTTCTAATCTATCCACGTCAGCAAGGACACTGTTAGGACAAGTAACAAGACCACTTCCTCGAGCATTAATACCACTCCCAGTTGCGCCTTTATCATCTGGAGATCCTTCTGGGGAATGAAATATTTGTCGCTGGATGATGTGGATAATTTTTCTTGTGGTTGTTGTTGTCTTATCGATGATAGTCGTTGTCGTCGTTGTTGTGTTTGTTGTTCTAGTTCTTTTTGTTGTTGTTCTAGTTCTTTTTGTTGTTGTTCTTTTTGTCGTTGTAAAAATAGATATCGTTCTTCTATTGATAATTGCGAATACTTCGTCCGTTCATCTATTGCCTGAAGATATTCCATATAATTTGGATTATCGCCTCGAACTTGATCAACGTCATAGTATATGCGAAATATCCATTTGTACCAAATTTCGCGACTTACAAAATCATCAGCGTATTCAGATTTTTAAAATCGTACTCCATCATTATAACCATTAACAGCAATAAAAGCTAAATTGTTAATATTTTGGGAATTTTTAATATAATTAATAGCATCTTTATTAGACATATTAACCCTGACTCGTACTTGTTCTGATTCTTGCTGAGTAACATCTTCCGCTTGGTCTTTTTCCTTAGGTATTTCGGGGGTTGGCATCGCAGTAGCTATTTTCTTCGGAAGTTCTCGTAGAATTTTTTTTGTTTTTTTAGTTCGCTCCGCTATTTTTTTTAGTTTGTTTTGCTGTCCCCGCTAACACAGGAACAATACCTTTAGTAGTTTCAGTGATAGGTTTAAATAATTGTTCTGCGGATTCTGTAAACTCTTCTTGTGTTTGTTGACGCTCTTGTAACTGTTGTCTGACAGAATCACGAAGAGGTAGATATTTCTTAATTGCTTCTAGTCGCTCTCTAGCTAATCTTGCTGAGTGAGCTTCACCGATCATTACTATAATGCAATGGTTTAATTACAGCAGCAGGGAGGGTGGGCTAACAAAAATTGCGTGCACGATTACATAAACGATCACTCACAAAACTTTATAAATATGAATGTCAACGGCGAAGTAACAGCACGAACTAACCCCAGTGATTTCATCACGGAAAGTTAGAGGGTTGAGTTTGACGTTATTGACGTTTTTTTTAAAAAAAATCTTTTTCGTGTGAAATCTTTGTTTTAGATATGTTTGCTCGAATCCCATTTTGTAGGGTTCACCCTCCCTGCTGCTGAGGGATTTACGTGTCATTTTATTTTTTCAATCATTGAGTAGCATCTCATCATTGAGTAGCATTGAGTAGCATCTCTTTCGTTGGAGATGTACATGACATTAAGATGGAGATGTACATTACATGACATTCTTCTGTTTCGTTTATAACAAACATAATTTATGAACTTGACATCATCAGTTGTAACTGTCCTAGTCATTTTCTACCATCGAGTCATACTCCTGCTGCGGTTGTTACTGTTTTGATAGTGATAGTAGTAACTGACGCTTGTGTATATGTGCGGTGAGAGTTTATGTAGTCACAAAAGAGTTAGAAGCCTTGGATCAATAGGCCTCTTTCTCTTGGGTTGAACTAAAGAAGTCTCTAAGGAGTTTGTACTATGCTATGGCTGATAAAAGACTCACTGTTTTATTGTCACCTTTTCACTGTTAACAGTTTTCAAGTTCTATTGTTCTCGTTTTCTTTGTTCCTTTGTTTGTTGCTGTTGAACATATAATTGTTTTTCTCTTTTTCAGACGTTGCACACAATATTCTAACTCTTCCTTCTGTGTAAATGGTAATGATGTAGAAAGTTGTGGAGGTGATACAACCGTCACAGGCAAAAATTCATGCAAAGATGATACGGAATCAGCTAAAGATCAATTAAAGTTAACCTCTTCTGGAGAAAGAATACTGGCTGATGCAGCAGTAGTAGTAGAAGTCATTGTATCATATCTACGAATAGAAAACGTATCCACTTCAGGCGCATTCCAGTGCATTGTCTTCGTCTCAACCATGTGTATTGTCTTGAACTGTTCCGCAATGGTAAATCTTAGGAACGCAAGGTGGTGCAACGATTTCTGCTGCGTATAATCAAGGACTCACAGATGCATATTCATAATTGCCCAGGGTACTATATATGCTGTGGTAGTACTAGCTGCGTTATTGTTATTATTTAATTATTCTTGTCATTTTAGATGTTACGCTCCTAATAGAATTGTACAGATTTATCATCTCAACTGAACAACTGACGTTGACAGATACGTTAATGTCGCTATCAAATTTCAATAGTTATCCTAAATTATATCTAGAACAAATTGCTTATGCCTAAAAAGTATAGAAAATGGCTATTATTCCCCACAAACTTTGCTTTTGTGACCAGGTCAGTTATATTTTGAAATTTACCTATATCCAATGAGAAAACAGGCTAATTTGTGTATTTTTTTTCACATAGTCAGAGAAAAACAACATATGAATTAAAATTAACATGTACGTATACTAAAGTGATACAAAATGAGCACAAAATATTTAGAAGTGAGCAGTTTTTCGAGATGTATGATTATACTGTAAATCACTTTCACGAATCAGCCCCCAAATGCAGCATCCCATCACGTTCTCGTTATATTGTCCTTGGTAGCGGCGTTCAAAGTTCAGTATATCCTGGTTGAAGCGCTCATCTTGCTCCTCCGAGTACACTCCCATGTTCTTCTTGAATTTATCAAGATGAGCATCAAGGATATGGACTTTGAGGGACATCCTGCAGCCCATTGTGCCGTAGTACTTTACCAGAGTCTCAACCAGCTACACATAGTTTTCGGCCTTGTGATTGTCCAGGAAGCCCCGAACCACTCCGACAAAGCTGCTCCAATCCTCTTTCCACTTACTAGTGAGCTTCTTGGGGAATTCATTGCACCTCAGGATCTTCTTTACCTGTGGTCCGACGACGACACCGGCTTTGACCTTTGCCTTAGACAGCTTAGGGAAGAAGTCTTGAAGGTACTTGAAGGCTACCGACTTCTTATCTAGAGCTCCGACAAATTGTCTCATAAGGCCCAATTTGATGTGTAGTGGTGGCATCAGCACTTCCGGGGTCCACCGGTGGCTCCCAGTTGACGTTGTACCTCCCCACAGAGAACTCAGTCCGCTGAGGGCCATTCCCGCCTGTGCTAGTACTTCTTGGTATCCCTACTGTTCCAAAGGCAAATATAGCAGGGAAACTTGGTAAAACCGCCTTGGAGACCCATCAAAAATGCCATTTTGAAGTCTCCGATGACCTCCCAGCCGTACTCATCATATTTCAAGGCGTTCGTCAAGGTCTTGATGCTGTTGTAATTCTCTTTGAGGTGCACCGAGTGAGCCAAGGGAAGAGACTGGTACTTGTTCCCATTATGGAGCAGCACGACTCTGAGGCGCCTGGATGAGCTGTCACTGAAGGGGCGCCACTCATTCTGGTTACAGGCGATTCCGATTGCCTCGAACAGACAGGTCACAGTGTGGCAGAAGCAAAGCCCATCTTGACGGGTAAAGAAGCTGAAAAAAAGTTGGTGACGCTTCCTCTGATCTGCGACCTGCACACTTTCATCCAACAAGTTCCACTGCTTGAGGCTAGACGTCAAAAGCTCGGCATTGAACTTGGTGAGACCAAGATCTCTGATCAAGTCGTTGAGGTCCTTTTGGTTCGGGTAGTATGGGATTATCTCCTCTGCTCCACCTCTGAAATTGTCATCTGGATCTATGTCTTCTTCGCTCTCTGACTTGCTGCTCTCTTCTAAAGACGGCTGCTGTCTCTCCGGAGGAATGGGTGCGGGGAGGTCAGGGCAGTGTGGCTCCGGGACGATGTATGAAGGAAGGTCTTGATACGTGATAGCAGGTGCATTCTTGCCAGTACGATGTTTGGAAAGGTCCACTATGCAGAAGTAACAGTTGCTTGAGTGGCCAAATTCTTGGGATAGTGAACTTCATAGCTCTCTTTTTCCCTCTGTACCATCCTACAAAATACACTTATTTCACCCATTTCATAAATGATATATTTTATTTCAATAACATTTGAAATTGTTAAACATTTTAAACTTAAAAACGTTTACAATTTTAAAAATTTTATAACATAAAATTCCGGGTAACAATTGTCCATCTTATATTCCAGAGTTTTTATTGCAGTGCTCGCAGGTGAATTGATTCAGGGTTTGTCTTGATCCCCGACAGGGATGTCGAAATATACCGTGTAGGACTCACACATCTTAGCAGATGCTTCCAAGGAGTACTTTTTCGCTCTTGTCTTGCTAAATTGGCTGCAGATATAGCAAAATGCTTCTGCTGGATGCTTCCAACCTCTTGATGCCTTCTCAGAAAAATGCAAATATGTATCCACTTAGGCAGGTGGAACTAAACTGAACTGCTGGGCTTAAGGAACTTGTATTTTTACTACTATTTATATTACTGGAACGTTCTAGAAAGTTCTAGAAGTTACTCCAAGTTTACTCAGCACTAATCTATCTGGAATGTTCCGGAAAATAGGTAAATTTCAAAATATCACTGTCCTGGTCATAAAAGCAAAGATTGTAGGGAATAATAGCCATTTTTTTAAAATACTTTTGAGGCATAGGCAATTACGAAATAACACTTACTACCCAGAAACAAAATGAAAATCTTACTCGGTGTTAACCTTAGTTCTATCTAGCACAAAATAATAAAAGAAAATTAGTCACATTTTCTAAATATTGTGTGTTATGTTTAAATTTTGTTGTTTCGTTATAAACATTTATATCATAATCTGAAGTTGTTTGTTACAGGGTATACTTTCCAGTTGTCTTCACGGCAAGCTTAACAAAGCTTTTGCTATAAACAGTGTTGTCTGGGTGTTGGGGATATTATTTTACATTGTTAATGTTGTCGAGTTTCTATTTTATTTATAAACAGAACCCTTTAAATAGGGTCGTCAAAGAAAAGAAATAATTTTTGTACTTTATGGAAGAAAGATAGCATTTAATTCTGTATTTGAAATGTGGCATGCATTTAGCCTCTAAGAATTTGCCCCGGGCATGACAAGTTTACAGTTGAACTTGTTCGTGTTTTCGAGATGGAAAATGGACAAATTCCGAAAGATTATTATTTGTGTTGTGTCCCTTTAAAACGTTTGAGAGCAATTCCCCTTGCTTTAAATACCTCTTTGGGAAATTGTATCGAGATGACATTGACAATGTAAATAGAATGTCGATTAGATCAATAATAAATGGGTGAAGTACCTCCTGTCGAATCTCATAAGCTCACTCAAGGATCATGATGTATATAAAATATATCAAACGATAAAGATGATAATGTTCATATTATTGAGAAGGCCTGCATTGCATAGACAATTTTCATACTTTGGGAGGTAAGATTTAAGCAGGCCTCATTTAAGAAAACCAAACCAAACCAAACCAATATACACCCCACCCCCCAACAAATAAAACAGAAAATGACAACAAAACAAAACAAGCCGTAACAAAAGTAGCAAATAGATCAAAACCTACTGCGAATTCGCAAATAATTGCCAATTAACTAATTTAGAAGACACAATTGCTCCACTTTTTGTCACACCAATGCACGCAGTGATACACTTTCCAGTCTAAAATTTATTCGATGGAATTACAGTTCTCGAAATACTTCAGATTATTGGGATATATAATAGCTGTAGGGCATTACTGTGAGACATTCAAGGAAATATGGATTTATAGTTGTATTGGAATTACTGTGAATTCATCTAAAGACAGTTTGGATGATATCATAATGATTTCTTCTGTACTGTTGATACTTCAGTACATTACTGACTATCATTCGGAATACCTTTGGAACTCATTCGAATTACGCCAAACTATTGGAATTGATAGAAAAGTTATGTTTCAGAATCTCATTCACCATACTGTAGGGTATTTGTAATTCTTTCACGTGTATTTTCGGCACATAAATTAATATTTTCAAGAAAATCCCCCCCTTATAGTAGACGAATTTGCTATGTGTATGTTAGAAGTTGTGTAACTTGTAAACTATAATCTCTAATTAAAGCGGGATGAATAATCTTGCACTTTATCAGTGATAGGCATTACGTTGACATTAGAGTACTTGTTGAGAAAAATAGGTAGAGTGGACTCTGAGGTCTACAATTAACTAGCTACACTATTGAGATACTACACTATTAATATACTAGAATGATCTACTATATACTACATTGATATACTGTATACAACATTGATATAACATTGATATACTATATACTACATTGATATATGATACACTAAAATGATATACTATATACAAGATTGACATACAATTGATATACTGTATAGAAAATTAATATACTATATACTACATTGATATCCTATATACAACATTGATGTACTATACACTACAGTGATATACTATATACTGCATTGATATACTATATACTACATTGATATACTGTATACAACATTGATATAACATTGCTATACTATATACTACATTGATATACGATATATTAAAATGATATATTATATACTATATACAAGATTCATATACAATGATATATTATATACTATATACAAGAATTATATACAATATACTACATTGATATACTGTATACAACATTGATATACAATATACTACATTGATATACTGTATACAACATTGATATAACATTGATATGCTACATACTACATTGATATACGAGACACTAAAATGATATACTATATACAAGATTGATATACAATATTCTACATTGATATACTATATACAACATTGATATACTATATACTACATTGATATTCGTTATACTACATTGATCTACTATATACTACATTGATATACTGCATATAATATTGATATACTATATACTACATTGATATCCTATATAACATTGATATGCTATATACTAGTGATATACTATATACTACATTAATATACTATATACTACATTAATATACGTTGTACTACATTGATCTACTATGTACTATTCTGATATACGATATACTACATTGATATACTATATTCTACATTGATATACTATATTCTACATTAATCTACTATATACTACATTGATATACTATATACTATAATGATCTACCATATACTAGACTAATCTACTATATCCTACATTGATATACGATATACTACATTGATCTACTGTACACTACATTGATATGTGATATACTACATTGATCTACTATATACTACATTGATGTACTGTATACTACATTAATATGCTATATACTACATTGATATACTATATACCATACTGATGTACTATATACTACATTGATATACTATATACTACAGTGAAATACTATACGCAAGATTAATATACTATATACTACAATGATCTGCTACATTCTACATGGATATGCTATATACTACATTGATCTACTATATTGATATACGATATACTACATTGATATACGATACACTACATTGTTATACTATATACTACATTGATATACTATATACTAGATTGGTATACGATGTACAAAAATGATATACTATGTACAAAATTGATATACAATATACGACATTGATATGCTGTATACAACATTGATATTCTATATACTACATTGTTATCCTATACACAGCATTGATATACTATATACTACAGTAATATACTATATACTACATTAATATACGATATACTACATTGATCTACTGTGTACTATATTGATATGTGATATACTACATTGATCTACTATATACTACATTGATCTACCTTATACCACATTGATATACTATACGCAAGATTAATATACTATATACTACTATGATGTGCTACATTCTACATGGATATGCTATATACTACATTGATATACTATGTTGATATACGATATACTACATTGATATACGATATACTACATTGATATACTATATACTACATTGATATACTATACACTACATTGATACACTATATACTACATTGATATACTACACACTACATTAATATACTATATACCACATTAATATAATATTGATATACTATATACTACATTGATATACGATATATAAAATGATATACTATATACGAGACTGATATACAATATACTAAAATAATGTACTATATACAAGATTGATAAACAATATACTACATTGATATACTGTATACAATATTGATATGCTATATGCTACATTGATATCCTATATACAACGGTGATATACTATATACTACATTGATATACTGTATACAACATTGATTTAACATTGATATATTACATACTACATTGATATGCGATATACTAAAATGATATACTATATACAAGATTGATATACAATATATACTACATTAATATACTGTATACAACATTGATATACTAAATACTACATTGATATCCTATATACAACATTGATATACTATATACTACAGTGATATACTATATACTACATTGATATAGGATATACTACATTGATATACTGTATACTACATTAATGTGTGATATACTACATTGATCTACTATATACTACATTGATCTACTATATACTACATTGATATACTATATGCAAGATCAATATACTATATACTACAATGATCTGCTACATTCTGCATGGATATGCTATATTGATATACTGTATTGATATACGATATACTACATAGAAATACGATATACTACATTGATATACTATATACTACATTGATATGCTATATGCTACATTGATGTACTATATATTACATTGATATACTATACGTAAGATTAGTATACTATATACTACAATGATCTGCTACATGGATATGCTATATACTACATTGATATACTATATTGGCATACGATATACTACATTGATATACGATATACTACATTGATCTACTATATACTACATTGATATACTATATACTACATTGATCTACTGTATGCTACATTGATACACTATATACTACATTGATATACTATACACTACATTGATATGCTATATACTACATTGATATACTATATACTACATTGATATAATATGTACTACATTGGTATACTATACTTTACATTGATATACTGTATACAACATTGATAGACGATGACGATATACTACATTGATATACTATATACTACATTGAAATACTATATACTGCATTGATCTACTATATACTACATTGATAAACTATGCTGTTGATATACTGTATCACTAATATATGAGATTATTGATATAAGATACTATTGATTTAATAGACATGAGAGCTTTGAGTGAGATGCTAACATTCTTGCAACACATCTCTCAGAGAAGGCCAGCAAAGATTCCAGTAAACATTATGCACACTCAGTAAACAAGAGGATATTAAGTGGACTGCAGAATTTGCGTATAATTCTAACAGAAAACAATTGGTCTCCGGAAAAACCTAGAATGATTCGCATTCTTACAAAGAAATGCATATACTTAATACATACAATAGTAAAGAACTAAAATTGACTAATTTTTTTAAAAATGTGATATGTTTTTAAAAGTTGACTTGGCCCAGATATCTTTCATAGCGTTGCCATGTGGTGACTCAACGTGTCAAAAATGTGATTAAAATATTTTTAAATTATATTTGTAATATTTTAAATTAATTTGTGACAAATGCAACCGTTTTGTAAAAAATAATTTTGAATTATTTTATTACCCCAAATGAAAATATGCTGTTAATGTCATTAACGTCGCAACAAGAGTAATCGGTAATTCTCGTACAGTCCTTACTGACGGAAATTACCGGCGTATCGGTACAGGGGAAAAGTACTGTGAGTAGTAGATATAGTTGAGGTTTTTATGCCAAAAAGGTTTTTAGGCCAGAAACCCTCCCCCCTCAAAAAATAAATATATTCTGACATTTTTTCACCACCTCAGAGATCCCCTCTCCCTCAAAAAACCACCCTCCTCCAAATTTTTATCTCAGAAAATGATGAAAGTTTGAAACCCAAAGGGGATTCCAGGCCAGAACCCTCACCTCCTCCCAAATTTTGGAGAGACGTGGTTGGGCAGATGATCCAATGATATTTATTGACAATATAGTTGATAATGATATTTCTAAAGTTGTACAAAATTAAACATCTACTACTGTTGTAACCCATATTTTATGATAATCTTTTTCATATCTGCTGACTCTCATTGGCAGAATATCTGTTAACATACTGTCAATAATACGAAACTCTCGTATTAAATCGTCCATATCATATTTTATACCACGCAAATAAAATCGTATCTGATCAAGTAATTTTTTATAGGTGATACTTGCTGTTTTACAAGCATTTGTTTTAGTCGCAAGTCGAGGTTCAATTGTTTTACACGCTGTTGCAAGAGAAACACCAACACCGGATATTATTAACAAAAACAGATTTAATGATGCTCCACTTGAAATTATACCAGAGCTTGTCATTAGCAGTGGTAAATATGATATCACTCGAAGTATTCTGTTATAGTATTTGTAACATTTTTTCACGCACCAAAGTTTTTTATGATAATATCTGTAATATTGTATTAGAACGTCCACATCTAGTTTTGAAATTTTATCTGAAATATGATTAAAATCAACTATACTTTTTTCATTATATAATATTTGTTTACAGATTTTATACAATATTAAAAACTCTAGTGCCAGTCCCTGGGTTCGATTCATTATACAATGACGTTGTCATTTAATTAACTATAATTACTTGAGGGAATTCAACTTCGAATTCCAGACACCACCAGTAACGTCTCGGGGGCATTTCCGTTGATGTCAACGTAAATGTTTCTATGGTGTTCTTATTTAGCATCACCAGTAGAGGATTATATTGTACATTCGGTGATGATGAAGTGGCCGCAGTAATTTCCAAACCGTACATGGACAGCCTGTGTAACCCAGTTACTTCTGCGATATGTTCGAGAGTGCTATCGCGCGGTGTCCATGTTGATGATCCTGATGCTACTGTGTACACTATATTGTTAATTTGTCCGTGAGGAATTTTAACAAGATTAGTTTTTTAAACGATATTAGGGATTCCACTAACAATATCATTTAGTTGTATGTTAATTTCAGCAAGTTTACTATCTGCAACCACTGGATTACCAAAAAATTCATACACAGATTTATTTATATTTCTACGAAAATTCAAGAATGTTTGTACGTGATTGGAAAAATCAGTTCTGAATTCATTAATTCCATCGTTTATTAGAATATTAATATCGTCGACGTATTGTTTTGTTACAGCGTCAAAATCTAATTCTGGTGTTCTGAGATCATTAATACCATTATTATTCATATTTAGAAATGCACGCATTATACCACCGCGCACTAACACATACTTGGATTCTTGATCATCGACGTATTTTTTTGTTGCTGCGTCTGATTCTGTGGCTGGGTCTCCAAGGTATGTAATTTTATTCTTGTTCATGATAATATTATCTGTAACTGTCCCACCTATTTTATCAAGTTTGTTATTATCAACATACTTCAACTGCAAATAACTTACCGCTTGAGTTTGATTTAAGTTTGCTGGTGGATACCCGGTCTCTAAATTTATAATTTTTTTCCCTGACATGTCTAAGTTACCGCTTAAAGTTCCACCAGATTTATCTAGTTTATTATTGTCGACTAATTTAAGTTGTGCATAACTAACAGCTTGTGCATTAACGACATTTATTGGTGGATAATTTGTTTCTAAATCTAGTACTCGTTGATTTGACTTAAACAGGTTTCCTGTCATTGTGTCGCAGGATTTTTTGCAGGTAACCTGATAAATCAACCTTACCGTCTGTTATTGTTGTACTTACAGCTGATGAATCTCCTACTAATGTTCCAAATTTTGTATAATAGCTCATTATTTATTTATCGCCTGACAATTTTTTTTTTATATAACATAAAATTGTATAACAATAATGACAAAATCGTCGATATTAAACTTTGATACAGAGCGGTTGGTGAAACATAAACATAACAATGAACTTCCAGATTGTCATTATCTTATTGTTGAAAGAACTGGATTTGGGAAAACAAACTTGCTTATGAATTTACTTCTCGGAGATAATTTTAAATACGATCGCGTTTATATTTACACAATGAATCCACAACAGGATAAGTACGAGCTACTTAACAATTATAATGACAAACTTCGTGATGATCTTGAGGCTGGTGAAGATTTTTTTATTATCAAACAACCAGAAGAACTTGTTCCAGTTAATCAACTTGATTCGTCCGAACACAAGATAGTTGTTTTTGATGATATTCCGCTAAACAACGAGGAAATGAATAAAATAAGATCATATTTTTCATTATCACGTAATAAGAAATATAATTCTATTTATCTCACTCAGGGTTTTTATAATGTTGACAGATTTATTAGGCGAAATACTGGTTGTTTTATATTATTTCCAGGACTTGACAATGTTGATGTTAGAAATATCGCGAACGAACAATGTCGTGACGTAACGAAAGATAAATTTATTGAATTATATCATCAAGCAACGGCAAATAAATATGACTTTTTTTTGCTTAATAAATTAACAAATGATCCGAGTAAAATGTTTCGATGCTGTATTGAAAAATATCTAAAATAATTTTTATAGAAAGTAGTATATAATTAATGGAAAGACAAGCAAAGTACAGAAAACATACAGAAAATCTAAAAAAACTTGTTCAATCTAAAGCTGAACTTAGGCAGAGGATCAACAAGCACGACATGGCCAAGTGGCTGCAGCAGAAACAGCAGCAACAATTCTCAAACCAGTTACTGAGGCTTTACTTGGAAAACAACCTGAAACTAAACCACTATCAGAAGAAGAATTTAAAAAATTGCAAGAAAAAGATTTACTCGGATTAGTTAAAGAACAACAAGAAGCAGCTGCTGGAAGAATTATTGAAAGATCTGAAGAGAAAAAAGAAGATTAGCTGAGTCACTTGTAGCAAATATAACTGATCCTGCTGCAAGACAAGCTGCACTAAATCAGCTAATAAATGATCCACTAGCGCTTCAACGAAGATTAGCAGGTTTAACAACACGGGAGATTAAAAATATTTTAACAAATTTATCAGAACAATTAGAAGATATTGAAAAGGAGCAAGAAAAAGTCGGAGAGTTGACGGTAAAGTTTGTGGAAGTTGAAGATAAAAGACGATGGTATATAAAACAAGCAAATGATGATATAAAAGATCATGAATGTGATAAAGTTTTAGATAAAAATAATCTAAGAGATCTCGATTATATAAATGAATGGAAAGATGGTGATTTTAACAAACTTATTAATGATTTAAATGAAATGATGAGAGACGGTGCTGCTGTTAAAATTGAGTTAAACACAACCATAGAAGAGGAAGATATGTTTCCAATTTATGATCGAATGAAAAATGGTATTATTGCTGCAATAGTTGGAACAACAGCACAAGCCAATAGAAAAGAAGCTTCTGGTAAGGGGTGGGATTTTAGAAGGAAATTGTTTGTATTTGATAAAAGTCGTGTAAAAAAAAATATAGAGAAGAAAAAAAGGAACTGGAGTTAGAATATTTGCATCAGTTACTGAAATGATTGGCAGATTAATGTTATCGATATCATCAAAAGAAGCTGGAAATGTTGGTGCTGAAATTGACAATGAAATTATTGACATACTTGATAATTTGAGATCAGAAAATTTATTAACATCTGACGAATACGAAACTTTACATCGCAATTTAATCGCGGTGATTTAATTTAAAAAAAAAATATAATAATAAATGTCAGCAACATTATTACTAGACTCTAGCCAATCTGATAAAGATAGCGCACATTTTTATGTAAAGTATATTCTGCCAATAGAACTAGATCGTGAAAAACAATATGAAATTGGGCTAATTTCCTGTACGTGTTGGAATTCTATGGCTAATGTAAAAACTGGAGTAAACGATGAATTTCTGTTTTCTATTTTCGATGCACGTTTTATTCCAAATCACACGTGGAAATCATTTTAAATTCCACAAGGAGCTTATAATATTACTGATCTAAATAAAACGATAAAAGAACTTATAACAAAAGAGGGAGGTAAAGCTGATAGTTTTGAGCTTACACCAAATTATAATACGTTAAGGGCTAGAATAACATTAAAAAATAATACGATAGTTCGTTTCTCACCAACAAGTATCGCACCACTGATAGGATTTATTCGTAATAGTTATGCTTCTCTTCCTAATGAAAATTTTACATATGATGGTGAAAATCCAGTAGATATAACTGACGTAAACACAATATTAATAAATTGCTCTATTGCATCTGAATCTTATTCAGCTAAAGGTAGTAAAGGACAAACGATATAGAGTTTTTCACCAGGTTCTCTCATGCAAATTAATCCACGTCATATTATTTATTATCCGTTAAACGTTGAAAATCAAATAACAGAAGTAAATATGCAATTGACAGATCAGTCTGGACGACAGCTGGATCTGAACAATGAAGTTGTTACTTATTTACACTTACGCGAACAATAAACTTCGTGATTGACAATAAAATTATACAACCTCAGATATAATGAAGCAGAAAAAATTTATCGAAGAAAAATAGTAGGAGGATTTTCGGGAAATATATTTGCTAAAATTATAGAAAATGCTCCAGGAATAGCTCATAAAGTTGCACCAATTGCACTTGACACATCAAAAGCTTTTGCAACTGGAGCTGCATCTGCAGCTGGAACTGCTGTGGGACAAAAACTAGCTGATAAAATAAAAAGCTATCCAGCAACAATAAAACAAGCTATTTCAGAAATCGCACCAACAAAAGAAACTCAACGCGCAATGATAACAATAACAAAAAAACTTTTATCACCAAAAGGAGAACAAATTATAAAAAAATTAATATCTAAAGCAACAACACCGAAATAGCTTCGCTATCGTTGATGACAAAATTTTATATAACCTAATAAATAAAAAAATGTCTGTAAAAAATTATCTCGATTTGGCAGAAATTTATGACGAAGACGACGCGGTAACAGAATTTGAATATATTGAATATCTCGATGAAAATTCTAACGAACCAAATAAGGCTGGCGTTAGAACATTTAATACTCGAGACGATGACGTATTTCTACTGCCTCATAAAGCAATGTTAGACGTTCGTGGTCAGATTATGACAGTAGCTGTTCCACCTGTCGCAATTGCAGCTAACGTAGAAGTAGCTCTTATAAATGATGGTTGGTGTTTATTTAAAAGTGCCAGATATCGGCTGGCCAATCAAACTGTTGAAGATATTTCAAGTCACCTACAAGTTGCAAGTACAGTCTTAAATACTATGTCGGTTTCCGATGATTACTCCAAATCAACTGCAACTAATATGGTGTGGTTTAAGGATATTGGACGTGGTGCAGCTGAATCGACCGAACTTTTCTCGAAAGGTATTTTATTACACGGAGCTGATGCCGCTGCAGATCTTATAATTGTAAGAACTTTTCTTATTGTTAATGCAGCCGCACTAGGTATAGCCGCACCAGCTGCAGACGCTGTTGTAGACGTTGTAAGAGTCTCACTCATTGCTGCTTGTAATAATCTTGGTATAACAACGCCAGGTGCAGCTGTGAACGCTGTTGTAATGTTAATCAATAACACAATTAGCGTAAGAAATGCACGTTACAATGAAGATTTTGCTAAGAGAAAGGCACTTGCGGAAGAATCAAGTCAAATTACAATGATGTTACCGTTAAGCACAGTATTTGGATTTTGCAGGGACTAAAGTATTTCGTGGAGTTAAACATATGCTTATTTTAGATCGATCAGAACAAAATGATTGTTTATTTCGATTTGGCGGGGCTGATGTACAATTTGTCATAAACAAACTTGCGTTGTGGATGCCTCGAATAACGCCGACAATTTCAAAATCGCTCGAATTAGATGATATTCTTAAAAACCGCACAAAGAAAATTCATTTTCAACAACATAAAATATATCAAACAGCAGTTCCAAATACCACCGACTACACATGGCGAGTCACAACAACGTCAACTGAACAAAAGCCACGGCAAATATTTGTTGCATTTCAGCAACAAGCGCGACGTGGTAACCAACAACAAAATAATGCGATATTTGATTATGCTGATGTTAGACGAATATATGCTAGAATAAATTCAAAGCAATATCCAGAGCGAGCGATAGAATGTAATTTTGCAGATGACGCTAATAAAAATATTACTCGACCTTACATGTACCTTCTCGACGCATTGCAAAAATATCAAGATGTTGGAGACGGATCTCAGATATCAGTAGAGGAATTTCGTACACTTTATCCGATATTTTATTTTGATGTTAGAAAAAAAATGAAAGAAATGTATTTTCAACTGCTGATATTGAAATTACATGGACATTAGGAGCAGTTCCGGTAGCGCAGTTGTACGTGTACGCTTTAGTGATCAGCGGCAGAACTATTACGATTGACTTTATCGAAGGTAAAATGTCGGTACAAGTTTAATCTGTAACTTTAATAATAAGATGACAAAATATATTATAAAAGAAATACATTTGACTGATGGTCAAGTTAAAAAATTAGCAGCTGCTGTTGCAAAGAAGAGGCAGGTTTCATTAAAGGTCAACCCTAACGCAGGTGTTTTAGGTACTTTAACAAAATTAATGTTAACCAAAAAGCAAGTAAACAAATATAACCGAGGCAAACCTTTTGTTTTAAATTTAAGTGCTGCACAAATAACTGCAATGGTAAAGCAAGGTGGTTTCTTCGGTCCGGCACTATCTGTAATGGCCAGAACATTAATACCTAAACTTTTGCCGGTGTTAGGTACATTAGGATTAGCAGCAGCGTCTGGAGCAGTATCTGGCGCAACGAAAAAAGCAGTTGAGGGTCATGGAATAAAGAAAATTTTATCTAAAGATAAATATAATGCCTAGACGAAAAACAGCAAAAAGAAAGATAACGACGAAAAAAGAAAAAAGACACGACCGAGAAGAAAAGGTGGATTTATTCCAATAGCTCCATTACTAGCAGGATTGGCGGGAAGTCTATTGCCGAATCTGTTAGGAGTAGGACGAGGACTAATGTTGCCAGGTACAAAGAGATGAAGTCGGCTGCGTTAAGTAATTTTTATATACTTGACAAACTAAAAAAAGTAAAAACTTTCAGTGGAGTTTATTCTAAAGATGAACTTATGACGATTCCATCGCCGTCGCTAGAAACGCCAGATTCGTGTGTTATAAATATACAAGATTTTAATGACGGATCTGGCACACATTGGGTAGCTGTTTGTGATAACAATTATTTTGACTCGTTCGGAATTCCACCAAGTGACGCAATAAAAAATATATAAGTAGAATTCAAGAGACGAAGTCTCTTGCGAAAATAATAAATTATTCGTCTAATCAAATTCAACCAGTTGGAACTTCTGCTTGTGGATACTACTGCGTAATGTTCATTAAACAGATGACCGAAAATCCAGATTTGTTAAAGTTTATTTTGCAATTTGACAAACAACCTTCTCACGCTAATGATGAGATTGCATTGAACTTTTACAAAGTTTAAATTTTATCTAAACTCACTGATATATAATGTCAGCATATTGTCTTAAGTGTAAAAATAAAACAGGAAAATAAAGATGAAAAACAGAAAAAACAAAAATTAATAGAATAATGCTGAAAAGTATTTGTGCAATCTGTGGAAAAAGAAAAAGTATGTTTTTAAAGAAATTATCGTCAACAACAAAGTTGTCCGGAGCGGGTTGCCAGGAGATTATTTTAGTAGATGATTAATAAATAATGACATGCGAGTGCGATTGTGATAGAGATTTATGTCTTGAGCAAAATAAAATTGTTACATATTGTCAGAAATGCAACAACAGAGAAATAATTGGAACAGGTATAGATATACATACATTTATTGGAAAATTGCCGAAACCAAAAGGCGGTTGGACATTGCTAGGCCATAAATATACTGGACCTTATAATCCTCTTGATAAACAACTTAACAAAAACGATAATCCGCTGCCAGGACAAGAGCCGTACAATCAAGTTGATGCAATAGCAATGCGCCATGATATCTGCTACAGAGATATTGAACGTCCAGACAACGAACAAAATAAACACAGCTGCGATAAAATAATGTTAGACGAACTTCGTGATATGAAACCTGTAAATATGCGAGAACGTGTTGACCGAAGGCTGGTTCAGGGTTTTATTGGAGCAAAATATAAATTAGGTCTCGGTAAAAAAGAATTATATGATGATCTTGCCTTCGAGACGCTAACGTCTCAGCTTCAAAAACCTAAAAAAAAAAAAGGTTTCCGCGACGTAAAGTTGTCGCAAATGCCGTCGATGACATCTGGGCGACAGATTTAGTTGATGTCTCAAATCTAGCTCAGTTTAATGATAACAAGAGATATCCTTTTAATGTTGTATATGTTTTTAGTAAATACTCGTTTAGTATATCCGTTTCGGATAAAACAGGGACATCGATGACTGATGCATTAAAACAAATTATTGTTAACACAGAAAGAAAACCAAATAGAATCTAGACTGATCATGGAGCAGAATTTTTTAATAAAAAAATTGAACAGTTTTTAGAGCAAAATAACATTAAAAAATATGTTACAGGAAATGAGAGAAAAAGCGTCATCGTTGAAAGATTTAATCGCACGCTCAACGAAAAAATCCACAAGTATTTGACAGCTAAAAATACGAGTAAATATATTGACAATTTACAGAAAATTGTTGACGAGTATAATAACACGAAACACAGATCACTAAAATTGTCGCCAAACGACGCAATTGCAAATTCAATATTAGCAAACCAAAATATGTACCGCAGACATAAATTTAAAGTTGGTGATAAAGTTAGAATTT
Organism: Megalonaias nervosa; assembly: GCA_016617855.1. Taxonomy (NCBI): domain Eukaryota; kingdom Metazoa; phylum Mollusca; class Bivalvia; order Unionida; family Unionidae; genus Megalonaias; species Megalonaias nervosa. The sequence continues at coordinate 14,015 of JAECUM010026916.1, read as the reverse complement.
CTCTGACAAAAAAAAAAAAAAAAAATTTGAAAAAGGATATACTCATAACTGGAGCGAAGAAGTATTTGTTGTTGATAAAGTACTTTTAACAATACCAGTTACATACTTGTTAAAAGATTTATTAGGTGAACCTATAACTGGCAGTTTTTACGAGCAAGAACTTCAGAAAACAGAACAAGATATATTTGTTATTGAAAAAGTTATTAAAAAGCGCGGCAACAAAAGTTTAGTCAAATGGCGTGGATATGGCGATAAATTTAATAGCTGGGTACCAACTAAATCTATAATGATTGAATAATATTATTATAAATTTCTTCGTATTTTATTAATACTGATTTACATTTTACTGGTTTACACAGAGAAATTAAATGTAATTTTCTTGCATCATCGACTGGCATTAAATTAAATATTTTAACAAAAATAAAATCGTATTTTATATTTCTTTGTTGTCCAGTTATTTTTACGTTTAAAAAAGATTTTATAAGTTGCCAAAATATTTGATGCTCTGTGATAGTAAAATTAAATTGAATTACTTTTTTAGCAATATGGTACTTAACATCATATCGTCCAGTTGTTGGTCTGCTTAAATTGTTTTTACTAACAACAACATCATCTTCATCGTCGTCATAGTTATACAAAATATCATTTTCAGTATAATTAGAAAATCTATCATTATTAAAATTTTTTAATGTAAAATTTGAAACAAAATCTCCCGAATATAGTTCAGCCAGTCTCTCAGTTAAGTTCATTATTATAATATATCTTTTGTCTAATTAATAAATAATAAGATGTTTGGAGAAATAAAATATCATCAAAGAGTTAATATACTAAATCACAAAGAATTAGCTGAGGCAATTCGAAATTGTTTGTTGGGAAACAGTTTTATTTTGTTGATGTTATTATAACATTAGGTGAATCTGACAGATTTTTATTAACAGTAGCAGAAAAAATAAAACTTGATACAAATAAAATGATGACATTACGATTTAATCGCGACGATATTATGGAATTTAGTCATAATTGTCTTACTCGAAATGATCTAGAAAATATCATTAGTTATCGTATTTAAAACTAAATCTGTCAAATGTCAACATTGACGTTGCTGATTTTGTTACATTATCAGCTACAAATTTTACTGCACTTGGATTAATATTATGATATTTTGCCCCAGATACTATTGATCTAAATTTTATTTTTTCTCCAGTTTCTAAATTTATTGAAATAAGTGATCTTCTTGGATTTTTAAAATTAGAACCATCAGAACCTGCTCCACGTCTTGTGTTTTCTTTTGGCGTAAGTAAATCTAGGTTTTCCAAACGATTATCTGTTTTAATACCATTTTTATGATCAATAACTAGACCAACTGGAATAACATCATTAAAAGTTTCAAACACAAACCTGTATGATTTATAATTAATAAAATCTGTTTTGATTCCTCTAACTTTTATAAGTAAATATCCATCTCTATCCAAATTTCCAACAACTTTTTTTGTTTTTTTATGTCGAATAATTCCCTTATCATTTGTATCATATAGAGCAAATACTGAATGAAGCTGAAATTCATGTTGTAATGCTAAATTTTCAATATTATCATCAGCAACTGCGCCATTTACTCTGTATACTCGCTGTCCTTCTGGAATATCGTCGCAAAACAAAGTATAAATAAAATCTTTTCTAAACATTTTAATTCTTTCTGTATTATCGCCTTTTACTGAAATTATACACCAGCTGGTGTTGATATGCCAACAGATTTTTTAGATCTATGTTGATAACAGAACCAAGTGCATTTGCAGCATATAGGTTATACCTTGGGTGAACATGATAAGTTTCTTGCTCTTCCGCTGTCAGTGGCAGATATCTCAAAATTTCTGTCATTATACTATAAGGATTTTTATATCTCTAATTTAAAAAAATTCAATTAAATATAAAATATTACGATATATATAATGTCAAAACTGCGAGAAATTGCTAAAAAGAACATTATCAAATCAGAAAAATTGCTTCAGCATTTTCAGGTTACAAACTTGATGATCAAAATATTTTAGCAAATTTTAATTCCACAAGTTTATTTCATCTTTTACAACCTGTTATAGCTCAAGAACTTGCGGCTCATAAAGTATCAAACTTATAGTCCAATATCATACGATTTTATCAAAGTTACACGCAGTTGAGGATGTACTTGATGTAATTTTTGAAAGAAAAAGTTTTGACAGCGAAATTTCGGAACCATATCTAACAGCTAAATCAAGAAAAATATTAACTGGAACAAACATTGCCATGGTCGCCGATGAAATACATCAAGAAATAAACAAAAAATTAGAAGAATTTACTGCATCAGGGTCGGGTTGGAAATTTGAAATGATAAAAGAAGTTTTATTTCACACAGCAAAATATAACGTACTTCGCGGTAGTTTGTACGTCGATCTCCCTCAAAAAATTAAAAACAAAAAATGCTGTATAAATATCAAAAACAATGATGACACATGTTTTCAATGGTCAATTTTATCTGCAAAACATCCCGAGTGTGATCACCCCGGCAGAACTGAAAAGTATTTGCCATACCAAGACGAACTAAATTGTTTAGGAATAACTTTTGCAGTAGCAGAAAATCATATACCAAAGTTTGAAAAACAAAACAGTATCTAAGTAGATGAGCGAAAAAACGTTTACCCGAGATATATCTCAGAAAATGCTACACAAAATGCAATAAATTTATTATTTTATCAGAGACATTAGTGTTGGATAAAAAACTTTAACGGCCTAGTTGGTAGACAGTATAGTAAAAATAAAAATAAAAAATATTTTTATTATAGGTGTCTGCAGGGTTTTTCTGGCTATGGAATACTGCAAGAGCATCTCAAATACTGCGTCAACGTTCAAAGAATGACTATGCCTGGCGAAAAAGAAAAGATATTAAAATTTAAAAATTATGATCATAAACTAAATATTCCTTTTGTTATTTACGCTGATTTCGAGTGTCTACTCGTTCCTGTGGTTGGAGCAGAAAATAATCCGAATAAATCAAATGCTAGAAAAATACAACAGCATATTCCTTGTGGAGTAGCTTATAAAGTAGTTTGTTGCGCTAACGATAAATTTTCAATTCCGATAAAATTATATAGAGGGGAAAATCCTGCCGTATGGCTATTAAAAAATTTTATAGACGAAGTTAATAAAATTTCTAACAGATTATTTAAAACAGCTCCGATGAAAATAACGTCTAAACAACAACTTGATTTTGATGAGGCAGTTAATTGTCATATTTGTGAAAAGTTGTTGGTAGACTCCAACGGAGTCCGTGATAAGGTGCGAGATCATTGTCATTTGACCGGCCAATATCGTGGGGCAGCTCATAACAGTTGTAATTTAAAATTTCATGCTCCAGATTTTATTCCTGTAGTTTTACATAACTTTCGTGGCTATGACAGTCATATCATTGTAGAAGCTTTTGGTGATAAAAATATTAAAGCTAAACTAAGATTAAATAACGTAATAAAATGTATTCCAAATAATTTTGAAAAGTATATGTCGGTGACGCTTGGTAAATTACGTTTTATTGATAGCCTGCAATTTATAGCAGCATCATTAGATGAGCTTGTAAACAGCGCCACAAGCGCCGGTAGCAGTTTCGCTAACCTAAAAAGTTGCTTTGGTGAAAACTATATCAATTTGAAAAAAAATTATCTTTCCTTACGAGTATCTCGACGACTGGAGCAGATTTGATGAAACTTCTCTTCCTGATAAAGATAAATTTTACTCGCAACTCAAAAATGAAAATATCACAGATGACGAATATAAATATGCACAAGATATTTGAAAAATTTAGTTGTAAAACATTTGGTGATTATCACGATCTATATTTAAAAACAGATGTATTATTACTAGCAGATGTTTTTGAGAGTTTTCGTCGAGTAAGCTACAGCAATTATGGACTAGATCCTTGTTGGTATTATTCTGCTCCAGGATTGTCTTGGGACGCTCTACTAAAAACAAGTAAGATAGAACTGGATCTCTTAACAGATGTTGATATGTTTAACTTTATTGAAAAACGTATCAGAGGCGAAATTAGCGTTATAACAAAAAAATATGCAGTAGCTAATAACAAATATCTGAAAAATTATGATAATAATCTCCAATCTAATCATATTATTTATCCAGATTGTGTGAATTTGTATGGATATGTGATGTCAGAGCCAATGCCTTGTGGTGGATTTCATTGGATAATTCCAGATCAATTTCTTAGAGAAACTGAAAAAGATTTACCTAGAAAAATTAATAATGATTTTTCCGATATTTCATACTTTGTTGAAGTTGATCTAGAATATCCTAGTTCGTTACATGATCTACATAACGACTACCCGTTTTGTGCAGAGTCAGTGATAATTGATTATATTTTATTATCGCCTGAACAACGAGCAAAGACAACAGCAAAAAATTCGATTATTAATAAGTTAGTTCCAAATTTGTTAAATAAAAGAAATTACGTTATGCATTAAAAAAATTTAAAACAAGCAGTAGATGCTGGACTAATTCTTAGAAAAGTCCATCGCGTGCTAAAGTTTAATCAGTCGAGGTGGATGGCAAATTATATTGATTTAAATACTGTGGCTAAAACCGAATTTGAGAAAAACTTTTTCAAGTTAATGAATAACTCGGTGTTCGGTAAGACAATGGAAAATATTCGAAAAAGAGTTTTGATAGAAATTGTTAATGACATAAATCGCAGAAATAAATTAGTTAACGATGATGGTTTTGTTAGTATGAAAATATTTAATGAAAATATTGTTGCAATACAACGACGAAAGACAACTTTAAAGTTAAATAAACCGATTTATGTTGGTGCAGCTGTACTTGATATATCAAAGTGACTGATGTACGATTTTCACTATAATTTTACCAGAACGAAGTGGCCAGATTCAGAGTTGCTATTTAATGATACGGATTCGCTAGTTTATAATATAAAATGTGAAGATGTTTATCAAGATATTTACAATAATAAAGATTTGTTCGATTTATCCGATTATTCAGCATGTAGTGGATTTCAAGATAATTCGAATAAGAAAGTTATTGGAAAAAGGAAAGATGAATTTATGTTTATACCAGTTAGGGAATTTGTCGGACTAAAGAGTAAAATGTATGCTGTCACATTAGATGACAATAAACTTACAAAAAAAGCAAAAGGTATTCCTCAAGGATATGTGAAACAGATGATGAATTTTGACGATTTTAAAGCAGCGCTAAGCAATAATGTCAGTTTTATCAAAATAAATGTTATCAGAAAAAGTCATCATAAACTTGAAACGGATACAAGTATAAAACGTGGATTAAGTAATTTTGATGATAAAAGATATTGCAGAGACGGAATTAATACACTAGCACTTGGACATTATGCAAGTAATTTTGTCTAAACATCAGAAATAATGTTCGAAAATTTATCATTAGTAGTTGGAATTAATAGCAAAATCAAAAAATAATGGTTAATAACCAGCAATTATCATTTGAATTTAATGATGAAATTTCAGGTATTTGTTTTAGTAAATTTGACAGAATCAAACTCTCCCTTATCAGATCAGACGATAGCAAATATTTTAATTATCTCGAAAGTTTGCGAGACGAGCTTGCACTAAAATATGACAATTTTCATAATCCGATCAGCCAGCAACAGTGCACAAAAATTAACATAGACCTGGACCGGTCGAAGGTTTTTGTAAGAGGTAGTAAGTATCTTCTCAGTAAGATAGCAATGAAAGAACTATTTGAATGTCGTCGAAAAGTAACCGGTAGAATTAAATTTTATTTGTATTATTATGACAATAAATAATACTTTATAGCAATCGTTGAAACATTGTTTATTGGTCAAGAAATATAACTCTGTATACCCTATCTGTTTTTAAAAGGGAGATAATACTGATCCAGCTAAGTTTAAAATCTTTTGTAGTTATCGAACATAGCATATACTATAATATTTGCTTTGCATTTTTTTTTAGCTAATGAAATGTATAAAGTTGTATCTAAAATCTGATTTGCATTTACCGAAATGACTAGCAATTCCTCTTGCATAAATGTTAGTAGATAGCCTTATATAAACATAGTTACTGTAGGTTCTCGCTTATAAGTTGATTCCAACTGCAAACTACACAGACCCAAATATGCTGGCGTATAATGCACCAGCAGATCTTGGTCTGGGCAGTTTTGCTAGGAGTAATCAGTAAAACAAACAAGATAAACTCTGATCTGCAGGCGCATAATGCTATGGCAGATCTTTATCTTTTTGTCTGCAGTTAGCCTCGACTTGTAAGCGAGTATATATGGTATGTCATTTACGTAAAAACCCATTTATACAGAGTATTGATTATTTCTCGCAGAGTCTGTTTGTAATCTATATATATACAGCGTCTGTGTTGGCAACGGTCGATCTTATAACAGCCTTTGTATTCAGCCAACATTGGGATTTCGTTTTTCTGTACAAACATATTTATATAGAATAAAAAATCATGTATTTCTCGATTTATTTATAATAACGTTTTCAGAATCAGAAAATATAATGCAAAATTTCCTGTTTTCAAAATCAGAAAATGTAATGCTGTTTGGTAACTACATAATAATTTTTAGACATGTACTTATAACTGAATTTCATAGCTCAGTGTTAGAATGCTGGATTCTCATACTGACGCCCTGGGTTCGGTTCCCTTCACGGACAAAATCGACGGGTAGGCTCTGGACGCCATTTTTAAAAGGGTGAGGGGTCCGGAGAAATCCTCGATATCCAACAAAAAAAAAATACACTCTCCCTCCATGTCAACACGTGGTGGGGGCACTTTTGCACTCCCCGGGTGTTGACATGGTGGGAGAGTGTACAAAATTTGTTGGACGTAGATAATGCCCCCGTTAGGATAAGTTTATGTATGTGCCGTCCAAAAATAAACAGCAGGGTGATGTGAGCTCGTGACCTTGTGACCTCACTGAAGGGTACCCACATAGGGACATTCAGAAAGAATGTTCGCCGGACAAAAAAGTCTCAATAAGGTGCCTGTGGACCATAAGACAGGTCATAACCAATGAAAGAGTGCCTGTGGGTCATAAGATAGACCTTAACCAAATAAAAAAAGAAAGAACTCTTAGGATCTTATTGGTAAAGGCTTTACCGGCAGAAGTGACCCCAGTGGAATGGTAGACCGAATGTCATCGCTGCAGTTTATTTTTGTATAGCTTTAGTAATATCATTATCAAATAAAATATCAACCATATTGTCAATAAATGTCATCAAAACATCTGACCAACCTACTATTCTCATATCATTTTCAATTGCGAATAATCATACTTACCCATATTTTGGTGATATATAATAACCAACATTTTTGATACAATTGCTTATTATTTTAGTTTTTATGCCATTTTAGCTTAAGGCAGCTCTAATCAAATTAAATCTTTTATTAAATTTGTTTGTCAGATCAAATCCAACATGTCCGATTGAATGACAGAATGACATTATATAATATTTCATTTGTTTAATATGAAAAAATCTATTGGCCTAGAATCCTCTTTGGGTTTCAAAATTTCATCATTTTCTGAGATAAAAATTTGGAGGAGGGTGGATTTTTGAGGGAGAGGGGGTCTCTGAGGTGGTGAAAAAATATCAGAATATATTTATTTTTGAGGGGGGTGAGGGTTTCTGGCCTAACAACCTGTTTGGCATAAAAACCTCAACTATATCTACTACTCTGTGATACTTACTACCAGAAAATATTACCGCGGATAACCTGTGTACAGGTAATACCGCACACCTCTAACTTACTAAAACCTAGTATAATATAAGATTTCTGAGACTGAATCACTCAAAGAATTCCCATTTGATCACCCTGAGACCTTTTAATTTGCTATCTGAAAATATTAAAATTTATAAACTTTGATCAGATAAATTATCCAAAGCAAACAAACAGATACGAGTGATACTTTTCTTTAAAATGGCCGACCGTAACCAGCGCACGTGAACCAGGTTATAGAAAGGCCATGCATCACACATGAATTTAATTTCTATTCTTAAGGAAACCCTTCATCAATCAATTCATAGGTATCTTTTCATTGATATCTAGGGACCTATGAACCTATCAATCAGCATATAAATTACATTTGCATTAAGCTTTTGAAGGCATTTCATAATAAGTTGGTAACATTTTGTGGAGTCCAAGTTTTGTGCATAACTCGGCAGAAACTCCTGCTAGGTGCGTGAGACTGTAAGCATGTCGACAGGAACGCATTTTGTTGGAGTTATATATTTATATGCACCTTTCTACGTGATACATACAGTTAATTTGTTATGCCGCACGTACATTAGAATAAGAAAGACACGATCGTACTCAAGCAAGTGCGCAATAACCCACGCTTAAGCTGTATCAGTCAATCAATAAATGAACAACTCAACGTTGTTTAAACCTATTAAACAGCCTTGGATCATACCCATTTTCTAATTGGTCTCTTCGCTAATTTCTGTTACAAGTTCTTCGGGATGTACGTCCTTAGATATAAATACTCTTGTTCTTCATGTAGTACTGTCATTAATGCTCCATTGATGTGATCTGGATATTCAATGGAAGCTTTAATTTTCACATCAACCCACCTTGTTGCATTGAAATGAATTACCATGCACCTCGCTGACGGAATATCCACGTCTTCATGGAGTCGGCAATGACTCCCACAGCCGTTAAGTTTCTTATCACTTTGTCATCGGCAAGTAACAAAATTAATGCATGTTTCAAACTGTACCGGACCCTAAGACAAATGTTAGTTCACCCCAAGGATAAGTCTGATAAGAGAGATATTTGTGGACCTGTCTATCACATTAAGTGCGAAGGACAGGGTGAAAGTCAAAGCCATCACGACTATATTGGGGGAAACAGAAAGAACACTGAAAGCGAGATTTAATGAACATGGAAGACCAATGTTCAAGCTCGTCTGAGGTATCAAGACACATCCACATCCTGGCCATACTATAATTTGGAACTCCGTTAAAATCCTAGATCGAGAACAAGCCTGGTTCGAGAGGGGGGTTAATAAATCGATTTACGTCCGTGCGCACAAACCGACGCTGAACAGGGACTGGGACCGTTACAACCAGCCACATATCTAGGACGATCTGTTAACATCGCTCACCATTCCATCGAGCGATGTTTACAGTCAGTAGAGATCACATCAGTCTGCTGATGAAGTCCTTAACGTAAGGACGAAAGCTTCAGGTTAGCTTTCTCCATTTGTTGTGTGTATGTAATTGAAAAGTTAAATACATTGTCAAATATGAATATTACTACACAGTTAAGCTTTCACCGAAGTATAAATGTTATCTGTTTCATTATTATAATTTTATTCTAAAGTCCAGATATTCAGTCAGTTAAGAATGTTTGTCACACAAGACTGTCTAGAATCCACGTTGCTGACACATAATTGATTGAATTTCAATAATATGAGTTAAGATCTACATGCTGAGAATCTCTGATGTAGCTTCAGCACAGATGATGTTAAGCTGTCTGGTCATTAGTTATGTGCAGTTAGTCTATTTAAGGTGTTTGGTCATTAGTTATGTACATTTAGTCAAGAACCTCCGTTATGTATATTTAATTTAATTGTTTGTTTGTTAGATTATTTTTTGTCTATATCATTACATGCTATTGTAATGTAATATTGCATGCTGGACTTGACCTTGTCCAAAACTTAGTTCATTTTTGATTGAACTGATTGACTCTTTTTATTTCATTTATGTAAACAACTATTAATAGCTTTATTATTCTCTATGTGTATGAGCTTAATATCAGGATTATTGTTCTGGTAAACAAGATGGAGTAAATATGTTGATTTTAGGTCGGGTTTTTGGAGTTTCCAATGTGATTTTTTCTTTTACAGGTTATTGTATTGTAAATGAACAAGACTCATTAGATCATTCTAAAAGGTTATTTTCCATGAGGTAATGTTTTTGTTTATATGGAAATTGCTAATTGTGACCTGAGGTCAAGTAGAAAACTATGTAATCTTGTGATTGTGAAGGATTTTGTCAGTTGTGCTTTAACATCTAGCACCTTCAAGTTGTATCATGCTGTGACCAGTTTGGGCTGAATTTTATTTTCTTCAAATTATTGAATTCAAGTGATTATTTTCTCTGAAAATACAAACGTGCTGATAAAATTCTTGGACAAAGACATTTACTGGAATTTATACTGAATTAAAACCTGGAATTATAATATTGTGATTCAATAAAGGACTGTTGACACATCAACACTTTAATAGCTATGACAGACACGTCATCGCCTTCAGTTTTGGATTTCTTCGCGACTTGTACTAAATTTTATTCAGGAATTTAAAGTACTAGGATCTGTGCCTGATCTAATTCTTGAATTATTTTGGGATTTAATTCGCAGTACCGTAAGTTCTTTTTTCTCATTTTCACTTTGTATTCTAGGGAAATAAATTATATGTTAAATTTTACAAAGCTTGTTGTCTTTCACTCTTTTCTGTTACTTATTTTAAGAGCGTAGACACGTAACACCTCTCATACCAAAGAGAGAAATATTTCCACGTTTCCAATATTTTGCCATTATCACATTGAAAGGTTCTTCATTGACAAGTGTGGTTAAGTGAACTTAATTATTAGGAAATGAACGGAACAAACCCGTACCTTAAAATTTGTTGCATTAAATTAGGCATTTTTCCATCTGTAAATGTTGAAATTTCGGTTTCTATTCAATACACGCAGGTTTGTCACAGAACCAGATACTGAAAGATGATTTTCTTTGATAGTATGCACAGATAGAAATAATAAATTCATAGTATTTTCAGTTTGTAAAATCCCTTTGCGGATACTGCAACCATTGCTCGAAAACTGTAACTGTTGAAGATGATGCATATAATTTCCATTTATAATTAAAATACATTATTGGCTCTGTGAACATGAATTCAGCATAGAAGTACTCATATCATTTATATGTTTTCCTTCTGCTTCTTTTTGACCCTTTCTTTCTTCCTATCAAATAGAATCATATCAGTTGACCTTTTGACAGAGGTCAATCTCTTCCATAAGATGATGTGTGTTGGTGTGGTAGACTTTTGTTTGGTTTGACAAGCTCAAAGGAAACGTGGTTGTCAGTAACTCTGTAAGAAATAGATTTGAATGTTTATCCGAACTGTTCTCCCTCAAATTATCTTCCGATTTGGCTTCGTTTGTCTCAGTTCCTTGAAGGACACGTTGACTCCTTTAGATTTGGTGCTTGATGATAATCTCGTCCGGCCGTCTGTTGTGCAATAGAAATCGGATTAGCTGACTCTCTTCTATGCTAAATGTTTTTGTTTCAACTCCCATTCACTTCTGAAATGAGTCTTTTCTCATTTTTCTTTGTGAAATGAAAGCGATCGATGTCTAATGCAAACAGAGAAAACCGCCAAAATAATAATAATAATAATAATAATAATAATAATAATAATAATAATAATAATAATAATAAAATTGTTATTAGAGGAATATGATGTTTGGGTAGATGGAAGACTTATATAATATTTTTGCTTACTACTTTAGTCTAATATATTTACTGTGGTGTTTGATAGTTATATTTAGTCCGTGCTTCCACGTGGGACACAAATAGTTTTAAAAATGGTCATCAGTCGAGGAGCTTCATTTTAAGAACGATCATAAAATATCACGATAAATCCATACATAATTCCAGCCAAAAGTACACAAAAGCTATAATAAAACTAATAAAGCACTCCCGTCTCGAAAAAAGTTAAACCTCGCGGTTTGCTGCTACTGCAGATCTTCCCTTGTTTCTTCAACAGTAGCTCCAATTAATTCATAATCTTCAAAATTTACATTTAATCTGGCATTGTCTATTTATTTATGAAATTCACATCAGGTCTCCGAGATCTAAACTTTGTTTACTTTCATGAACGTTTTCATTGCAGAGAATCGTTGACGAAGGTAGGGGGTCTCGAACATTTCAAAATGACGAGAAAATCCGCAAAGGTTTCATTGAAAATTGACTCTTTAAATCATAATCCGCAAGGGTGATCACCTTGGCTTTACCGCTTGTATATTTTTCAGTTGATGTTGATTAGTATTAACAAATACTAATTAATAAATAAAGTAATTAATAAAAAGGTGTTTATGTCCAAAAGTTATTATCTTTCATTCTTTGGTAACCTTATTTTGTTCAAGTACCGCGAGAAGAATGTTATGCAAATTCTACGATTACTGATAGGTTTATTGTAATATCAAAAATTTATCTTTTGATCAAGTTAATAAGTATAGACGCAAAGAGAGTTACCCATCCCGTATATTGCTGCCATTAATCATGTCACAATTTGAGCACTTGGTAATGTTTTCATTTAAAGGATGTAAATGTCGCACTTTCATCACGTGATCCTTTCTTAGATGTTAAGGAAGTGTTTAGGTCGTTATCTATGGAATGTGTTTAATACTATATCATACTACTCTCATTACTCTGCATTTTCAGACAGATATGTTTCTTAGTTTCTTTTGCAATATGGAAGTAAACGATATCCTTCTTGTAACAGTTTTTGTGACGCTTATTTGTGTGTTTGTTGACATGTATTTTAATTTCTTTTATGATGTAGGCTAGGCCTACCCGTAACCCTTATACTAAACCTATTACCGTAAAGCAAAAGATGATACCAATTACAACATACGATACTTGATTTAGTGCATTTACTGCTCTAATAAATTGTTGGGTGTTTATTCTCATTTCCCCACACTCTCTGCAATATGCAATAAAGAAACAAGCGGATTTAGTCCTTGTTCGACCACACAATGGCAATATTCTTTCCATCTAATTTTGACTTGCCCATAGCGAGTGGCTATGGATATAAAGATAATTTGTTCTGTTTTTTCTACTCTGTAGATCAATGACGAGTTTGCACGTATTAATCATTAATGAAATAAGACACTAATTATAAAGCAATTAAAGTATCATCCTTTTCAAAATGAATTAAACATATCACAATTATGTCACCAAAATCACCCTCGTAACCCCCGTCTCTCTCTCTCTCTCTCTCTCTCTCTCTCTCTCTCTCTCTCTCTCTCTCTCTCTCTCTGTAGAGACAAAATACGTGGAAATATGTGGAACGAGAAAGAGAAAACAATCCGAGCTGGATGAAAACCATGAACCTAACCTGATACCAAGTAGTCTACAATATCCCGAGTCGTTATGAATATGAAGATATGTATACACATTCCACTTCTTTGTCGACAGTGTCACTCGATACCGATGATACAAATATAAATTAAATATTAATTCTGCCTACTATTATCAAGCATTCTTCTATAGAATCCAGAGATAGCACTTTCCGTTCTGTCTGGTGTATATTTATAATTCTATATAATTAAAGCCTGTATACCTTGATTTCTTTCATAGGAATCCGGAACGACTGTGTAGATAGATGAGAATTACTTATCAGGTCGTCATGCGAGTGTGTCTGCTACGCACCAGTGCATATAACACTGATTCAGCGCCATCAGTTTTTGGTGATGCGTGCTTAGTCGTGAAGGAATATGGGCTGCTGCGTGCAGGCAAGGCGATGGGTGCCGTTTACCCGCGGACCTGGGTTCGAATCTCCGTAGAGTACGAATTTAAAATTCTCTAACCTGTATGAGAGTATTATTTGTATTAAATATTAATTCTGCCTACTATTATCAAGCATTCTTCTATAGAATCCAGGGATAGCACTTTCCGTTCTGTTTGGTGTATATTTATAATTCTCTATAATTAATCCTATATACCTTGATTTCTTTCATAGGGATCCGGAATGACTGTGTAGATAAATGAGAAATTACTAGGTCGTCATGCGAGTGTGTCTGCTACACACGAGAGCATGTAACACCGATTCAGTCGCATCATTTTTTGGTGATGCGTGCTTAGTCGTGACGGACCGTGCCGGTGGCCTAGTGGTTAGAGCTTCCGCTTCGGATGCGGGAGGTCGCGGGTTCGATCCCCGGCCGAGTCATACCAAGGACTTATAAA
>JAECUM010026915.1:0-32336 GCA_016617855.1 Megalonaias nervosa | reverse complement strand
GGAGGCAGGTTTCATTAAAGGTCAATCCTAACGCAACGGGTATTTTAACAAAATTAATGTTAACCAAAAAACAAGTAAATAAATATGATCGCAAAAAAACCTTTTGTTTTAAATTTAAGTACTGCACAAATAACTGCCATGGCAAAACATGGCGGCTTCTTCGGTCCGGCACTATCTGTAATAGTTAGAACATTACTACCTAAAATTTTGCCAGTGTTAGGTACATTAGGACTAGCAGCAGCGTCTGGAGCAGTATCTGGCGCAACAGAAAAGGCAGTTAAAGGTAGTGGTATTGTCCGCGGTAGTGGTATAAAGAAAATTTTCGTATGAATATCGATAGTAACAATTTTTTAGTTTAATGTTTCGTATGAATATCGATGGTAACAATTTTATGTGATTGATAAATATAATGCCTAAAAGAAAGACGACGACGAAAAGAAAGACAACGACGAAAAAAAAGACACGACAGCGAAAAGGGGGATTTCTTCCAATAGCCCCGTTACTAGCGGGATTGGCAGGAAGTCTATTGCCAAATCTGTTAGGAATAGGATGATGACTAATGTTGCCAGGAACAAGGAGATAAAATCTGCGTTAAGTAATTTTGATATACTTGATAAAGTAAAAAAAGTAAAATATTTTCACGGAGTTTATTCTACAGATGAACTTCCGGCGATTCCACCACAAGCGACATCTTGTGTTATAAATATACAGGATTTTAATGACGGATCTGGCACACATTGGGTAGCTGTCTATGATAACAATTATTTTGACTCGTTCGGAATTCCACCAAGTGACGCAGTAAAAAAATATATGAGTAGAATGCAAGATACAAAGTCTCCAGAGACAAAATCTCTTGCAAAAATAATAAATTATTCGTCTAATCAAATTCAACCAGTTGGAACTTCCGCTTGTGGATATTATTGCGTAATGTTCATCAAACAGATGACCAAAATCCAGATTTTTTAAAGTATATTTTGCAATTTGACAAACAACCTTCTCACGCTAATGATGAGATTGCATTAAATTTTTGTAAAGCTACCTAAAGCTTGCAATTAATTTTATCTAAATTACAAATATAACAATGTCATCATATTGTCTTAAGTGTAAAACTAAAACAGAAAATAAAGACGAAAAAACAGAAAAAAGAAAAAATAATAAAATAATGCTGAAAAGTATTTGTGCAATCTGTGGAAGAACAAAAAGTATGTTTTTACCGAAAACAAGCGGAGCGGGTTACCCTCCTGACGTTGTCAGAGAGATTAGTTTAGTAGACGACTAAATAAATAATGACATGCGACTGCGATTGCGATAGAGATATATGCCTCGAGCAAAATAAAATTGTTACATATTGCCAGAAATGCAACAACAGAGAAATAATTGGAACAGGTATAGATATACATAAATTAATTGGCAAACTGCCGAGACCAAAAGGCGGTTGGACATTGCCAGGCCATAAATACACTGGACCTTATAATCCTCTTGATAAACAACTTGACGAAAACGATAATCCACTGCCAGGACAAGAACCTTACAATCAAGTTGACGCAATAGCAATGCACCATGATATCTGCTATAGAGATATTGAACTTCCAGACAGCGATCAAAATAAACACAGCTGCGATAAAGTAATGTTAGACGAACTTCGTGAAATGAAACCTGTAAATATGAGAGAACGTATTGACCGAAGGCTGGTCCAGGGTTTTATTGGAGGAAAATATAAACTTGGTCTGGGAAAAGAATTATATGATGATCTTGCTGTAGAGCTACACAGACCTAAAAAAAAAGTTTCCGCGACGTAAAGTTGTCGCAAATGCCGTTGATGACATCTGGGAGATAGACTTAGTTGATGTTTCAAATCTAGCTCAATTTAACGTTGGTGTCGATGGCGCTCCAAAGAGATATCTTTTCAATGTTGTAGATGTTTTTAGCAAATACGCGTTTAGTATACCGTTTCGGATAAAACAGGGAAATCGATGACTGCTGCGCTAAAACAAATAATAACAACTACAGAAAGAAACCCAAACAGAATCTGGACTGATCATGGAGCTGAGTCTTTAAATAAAAAATTCGAGCAGTTTTTAGAGCAAAATAACATTAAAAAATATGTTACTGGAAATGAGGGAAAAAGTGTCATCGTCGAGCGATTTAATCGCACGCTCAACGAAAAAATTCATAAGTATTTGACATACTAAAAATACGAATAAATATATTGACAATTTACAGAAAATTGTTGACGAATATAATAACACAAAACACCGAACGATTAAAATGTCGCCAAACGACGCGATTTCAAATCCAATATTAGCGAACGCAAACATGTACCAACGACACAAATTTAAAGTTGGCGATAAAGTTAGAATTTCTTTGACGAAAAAAACATTTGAAAAAGGTTATACTCATAACTGGACCGAAGAAGTATTTGCTGTTGATAAAGTACTTTTAACAATGCCAGTTACATACTCGTTGAAAGATTTATTAGGTGAGCCTATAACTGACAGTTTTTATGAGCAAGAACTTCAGAAAACAGAACAAGATGTATTTGTTATTGAAAAAGTTATTAAAAAGCGTGGCAACAAAAGTTTAGTCAAATGGCGTGGATATAGCGATAAATTTAATAGTTGGGTACCAACTAAGTCGATCTCATCAACTGTAATTTCATCGACAGAATCATATTATTATAAATTTCCTCATATTTTATTAGTACTGACTTACATTTTACTGGTTTGCATAAAGAAATTAAATGAAATTTTCTTGCATCATCAACTGGCATTAAATTAAATATTTTAACAAAAATAAAATCGTATTTTATATTTCTTTGTTGTCCATGTATTTTTACGTTTAAAAAAGGCTTTATAAATTACCAAAATATTTGATGCTCGGCAACAGTAAAATTAAATTTTAATATTTTTTTTAGCAATATGATACTTAACATCATATCGTCCAGTTGTTGGTCTGCTTAAATGTTTTTTTACTAACAACAACATCATTTTCTTCATCGTCATAGTTATGCAAAATATCTTTTTCAGTATAACCAGCAAATCTATCATTGGTAATATTTTCTAATGTAACATTTGAAACTGAAACAAAATCTCCCGAATATAGCTCAGCCAGTCTCTCAGTTAAGTTCATTATTATAATAATCTTGTATCTAATTAATAAATAATAAGATGTTCGGAGAAATAAAATATCATCAGCGAGTTAATATACTAAATAACAAAGAACTAGCTGAGGCAATTCGAGCTTGTTTATTGGGACATAATTTTTATTTTGTTGATGTTATGATAACATTAGGTGATTCCGACAAATTTTTATTAACAGCAGCGGACAAAATGAAACTTGATACGAATACAATAATGACATTACGATTTAATCGCGACGATGTCATGGAATTTAGTCATAATTGTCTTTCTCGGAATGATCTGGAAAATATTATTAGTTATCGTATCTAAAGATAAATCTATCAAATGTCAACATCGACGTTGCTGATTTAGTTACATTATCAGCTACTCTTTTTACTACACGTGTATTAATTTTAAGGTGGTTTGCAGCAGCTGTTATTGATTTAAATTTCATTTCTTCTCCAGTTTCAATATTTATTGAAATTATTTGTTTGGTTGGATTTGTAAAATTATTGCCGTCAGAAGAAGCTCCACGTCGTGTGTTTTCTTTTGGTGTAACCACATCTAAATTTTCCAAACGATTATCGGTTTTAATTTTATTAATATGGTCCATAACTAAATTATTTGGAATTAATTGGAATACCGCCATTAAAAGTTTAAAACACACACCTATGCGACCTATAACAAATTTGGTTAGTTTTTGTACCACGTATCATTACTTGTAAATGTCTATCTTTATCCAAACTTCCAATAACATTTTTTTTGTTCTTATATGTCTAATAATTCCCTTATCATTAGCTTCATATAGATCAAATCTTGGATGAGGTTGAAATTCATTTTCTAATCCTAAATTTTCAATATTATCATCAGCAACTGTGCTATTTGCTCTGAATACTCGTTGTCCTTCTGGAATATCACCGCAAAACAAAGTATAAATAAAATCTTTTCTAAACATTTTAATTTTTTTCTGCATTATCGCCTTTTACTGAAATTAACATACCAGTTGGTGTTGGTATGCCAATAGATTTTTTAGATGCTATGTTGATAGCAGAACCAAATGCATTTGCAGCATATAGGTTGTACCTTGTGTGAACATGATAAGTTTCTTGCTCTTCCGCTGTCAGTGGCAGATATCTCAAAATTTCTGTCATTATACTATAAGGTTTTTTATATCTCTAATTAGAAAAAATTCAATTAAATATAAAACATTACTATATATATAATGTTAAAATTGCGAGATACTGCTAAAAAGAGCATTATCAAATCAGAAAAAAAATTGCTTCAGCATTTTCAGGTTATGATAATAATAGTTACAAACTTGATGATCAAAATGTTGTAGCAAATTTTAGCCCTACAAATTTATTTCATCTTTTACAACCTGTTATAGCTCGAGAACTTGCGGCTCATAAAAGTATCAAACTTATAGTCCAATATCATATGATTTTATCAAAGTTACACGCAGTTGAGGATGTACTCGATATAATTTTTGAAACAAAAAGTTTTGACAGCGAACCATATTTAACAGCAAAATCGAGAAAAATATTAACTGGAACAAACATTGCCATGGTCGCCGACGAAATACATCAAGAAATAAACAAAAAATTAGAAGAATTTACTTCATCAGGATCAGGTTGGAAATTCGAAATGATTAAAGAAGTTTTATTTAACACAGCAAAATATAACGTACTTCACGGCAGCGGCGCTAATGGCGCTGCCTACGTCGATCTCCCTCAAAAAATTAAAAACAAAAAATGCTGTATAAATGTAAGAAACAATGATAACAGATGTTTTCAATGGTCTATTCTTTCTGCGATGTTTCCAAAAGAACAAAATGCTGATCGCGTTAACAAGTATTTTCCACACGAGGACGAACTAAATTTTTTAGGAATAACTTTTCCAGTAGCAGAAAATCATATACCAAAGTCTGAAAAACAAAACAATAACTCAGTAAATGTTTTCGGACTAGACGAGAAAGAAAACGTTTACCTGAGATATATCTCAGAAAATTCTTCACAGTTGACAATAAATTTATTATTTTATCGGGGACATTACTGTTGGATAAAAAACTTTAACGGATTAGTTGGCAGACGGTACAGTAAAAATAAAAATAAAAAATATTTCTGCTATAGATGTTTGTTTTGTTTTTCTAGCGATGAAAGACTGCAGAAGCATCTCAAATACTGCGTTAATCTTCAAAGAATAAGTATGCCTAGCGAAAAAGAAAAAATATTAAAATTTAAAAATTATAATCATAAACTAAATATTCCTTTTGTTATTTACGCTGATTTTGAGTGTCTACTCGTTCCTGTGGTTGGAGCTGAAAATAATCCGAATAAATCCAGTACTAGAAAAATACAACAGCATATTCCTTGTGGAGTAGCTTATAAAGTAGTTTGTTGCGCTAACGATAAATTTTAATCTCCGATAAAGTTACACAGAGATAAAAATCTAGCCGTGTGGTTACTAAAAAATTTAATAGACGAAGTTGATAAAATTTCTAACAGATTACTTAAAACAGCTCCGATGAGAAAAACGTCTAAACAACAACTCGATTTCGATAAAGCAGTTAATTGTCATATTTGTGAAAAGTTACTGGACGATTCCAAGGTGCGAGATCATTGTCATTTGACCGGCCAATATCATGGAGCAGCTCATAACAGTTGCAATTTAAAATTTCATGCTCCAGATTTTATTCCTGTAGTTTTACATAACTTTCGTGGCTATGACAGTCATATCATTGTAGAAGCTTTTGGTGATGAAAATATTAAAGCTAAACTAAAATTAAATAACGTAATAAAATGTATTCCAAATAATTTTGAAAAGTGTATGTCGGTGACGTTCGGCCAATTACGCTTTATTGACAGTCTGCAATTTATGGCAGCATCATTAGATGAGCTTGTTAAAGGTTGTAGCAATTTCGCTAACCTAAAAAGTTGCTTCGGTGAAAACTATATCGATCTGACAAGAAAAGGTATATTTCCGTACGAGTAACTCGACGATTGGAGCAGATTTGATGAAACTTCTCTACCTAGCAAAGATAAAGTTTACTTGCAACTCAAAAACGAAAATATCACAGATGATGAATATAAATACGCACAAGATATTTGGAATAAATTTAGTTGTAAAACATTTGGTGATTATCACGATCTATATTTGAAAACAGATGTATTATTGCTAGCAGATGTTTTTGAGAGTTTTCGTCAGGTTAGTCATACAAATTATAGATTAGATCCCTGTTGGTTTTATTCTGCTCCCGGGCTGTCTTGGGACGCTCTACTAAAAACAAGCAAAATAGAACTAGATCTCCTGACAGATGTCGATATGTTTAACTTTATTGAAAAAAGTATCAGAGGCGGAATTAGCGTTATAACAAAGAAATACGCAGATGCTAATAATAAATATCTGAAAAATTATGATAAAAATCTCCCGTCGAGTTACATTATTTATCTAGATTGTGTGAATTTGTATGGCTGGGCCATGTCAGAGCCAATGCCACACGGTGGATTTCATTGGATAACTCCAGATCAATTTCTTAAAGAAACTGAAAAAGATTTACCTAGAAAAAATAATATCGATTTTTCAGATATCTCATATTTTGTTGAAGTTGATCTAGATTATCCTAGTTGGCTACATGATCTACATAAAGGCTATCCGTTTTGCGCAGAGTCAATGATGATTAATTATAGTCTATTATCGCCTGAACAACGAGCAACTACAACAGCAAAAAATTCGATTGTTAATAAGTTAGTTCCAAATTTGTGAGATAAAAGAAATTACGTTATGCATTACAAAAATTTAAAACAAGCAGTAGATGCTGGACTAATTCTGAGAAAGGTCCACCGCGTGCTAAAGTTTAATCAGTCGAAGTGGATGGCAAATTATATTGATCTAAATACGAAACGTCGTGCTGTGGCTAAAACCGACTTTGAGAAAAACTTTTTCAAGTTAATGAACAACTCAGTTTTCGGTAAGACGATGGAAAATATTCGGAAGAGGGTCTCTATAGAAATTGTCAATAATATAAGTCGCAGAAATAAATTAGTTAACGATGATGGTTTTGTTAGTATGAAAATGTTTAATGAAAATCTTGCTGCAATACAACGACGAAAGACAAATTTAAAGTTAAATAAACCGATTTATGTTGGTGCAGCTGTACTTGATATATCGAAGTGGCTGATGTGCAATTTTCACTACAATTTGGCAAAAAGCAATGGCCAAATTCGGAGTTGCTATTTACTGATACGGACTCGCTAGTTTATAATATAAAATGTGAAGATGTCTATATGGATATTTACAATAATTAAAATCTGTTTGATTTATCAGATTATCCAGCATATAGTGGATTTCAAAATAAATCGAATAAAAAAGTTATTGGTAAAATGAAAGATGAATTTATGTTTGTGCCGGTGAGAGAGTTTGTTGGATTAAGAAGCAAAATGTATGCTGTTATATTAGATGACAATAAACTTACAAAGAAAGCTAAAGGTATTCCTCGAGGATATGTGAAAAAGATGATGAATTTTGACGATTTTAAAGCAGCGCTAAACAATAGCATCAGTTTTATCAAAATTAATGTCATAAAAACAAACCATCATAAACTTGAAACCGATACGATCATAAAACGTGGACTAAGTAAATTTGATGATAAAAGATATTGCAGCGATGGAATTAAGACACTAGAGTTTGGACATTATACAATTAATTTTGTCTAAACATTAGAAATAATGTTTGAAAATTTAACATTAGCAGATGGAGTTAATAGCAAAATAAAAAAATAATGGTCAATAACCAACAATTATCATTTGAATTTAATGATGAAATTTCAGGTATTTGTTTTAGTAAACTTGACAGAATCAAACTCTCCCTTGTTAGATCAGACGATAGCAAATACTTTAGTTATCTCAAAAGTTTACGAGACGAGCTTGCATTGAAATATGACAATTTACATAATCCAATCAGCCAAAATCGGTATACCAAAATTAGTATAGACTTGGAGAGGTCAAAGGTTTTTGCAAAAGGTAGTAAGTATCTTCTCAGTAAGATAGCGATGAAAGAATTATTCGAATCTCATCGTAAAGTATCTGGTAGAATTAAATTCTCGTTATATAATTATGATAGCACATATTACTTGATAGAGAGTGTGGAAATACTATGTGTTGGTCAAGAAATATAACTTTTTTAAAAAGGAAGATAATACTGTTCCAGCTTAGTTTAAAATCTTTTGTAAGTTGTCTAACATAGCATATGTGATTTAGATTTTACACTGCAAAAATTTGGTTTACTTGTTAGCTATAAAACTTATAATCAGTGAGTTTTAGTCTTTTGATCTAAAATTTTTGCTTAATTCACTGCATTTTGATCAAGGTAGACAAATCCGTTAAGCATAGGTTTTAGTTGATCAAGCTAGACAACTCCGTTAAGCATAGCTTAGTAACAAGCAGTTGTTTGCTATGTTATGTGAACTCACATATGACTAACGTTGGTTTTTTATTAAAAGGCATTTCCAACTCTATAAAATGCACTTAACTCCAGAAGAGGACTTGCACACAAACAGACAGGCATAAACCAAAGTTCTATCAAGGAAATATCACAAAATTCACAAAACTGTAATTGTGACTATAAATATTCTAACTAACGTACAAACAAGACATGTATTATTAGCTTCAAGTTATTTTTAGACAGCATACAGCATGTGAAGTCATAAAACTTATTGATTTTTCTTACTGTCTCCTAGCGACGGCTGATGAAACACAGACTTTTAACTGGCAGAAATGCTGGTTTTATACACACTGTGTAGACCACTCCAATGTATTTGGATATTGAAATATTTTACAATAAATGTTATTTTATTCAGAAATCCACACTATAGTTTATAATAATTATGATTTTTTTAATTCTGTATACTGTAAGTGCCTGCGCAGTATTAGGTAACTATATAATAACTTTTTTAACATATATACATATGAAGTCCGGTGGCCGATTGCTAACGCGCTGGACTCTCATGCTCAAGGTCCGTGGTTCGAATCTCGTGAACGGCAAATGTCTGCGAGGGCGATATTATGCCAAAATTTGTTATTTATTGGGCGTAGCCAGCCCGTTTACTGCTTCAATAGAAAATTTGTACACTTCTCCCACCATGTCACTTGGTGGGTGCAATTGTGCACTCCCTGGGTGATTATGATGGGGGGAGTGTGCAAAAATTTCTATTGAACGCAGAGAAGGCACGTAGTATTGTCTTAAGATAAGTTGATATGTAACTGTGTTGTCCTAGAGTTAACGTTCTTAGAATTAAGTTTATATGTAACTGTGTTGTCCTAGAGTTAAAGTTCTTAGAATTAAGTTTATATGTAACTGTGTTGTCCTAGAGTTAAAGTTCTTAGAATTAAGTTTATATGTAACTGTGCCGTCCACAACAAAACCATGTATATATTTGCTGTAAATATGCTTGCTGTAAATACGTTACTGTAAGTACTTTACTGTAAATATGCTTGATTTGGGGGGGGGTATATGAAATCGCAATGCCTAGACAGCCCTCTGAATTTCTAATATTTCGTTTCGATTAGGAATTCGCTGGGGGGGGAGGGTGTCTATGCGAATGCGTCCATAAGATAAGTTTATATAAACCTCTGAACTTGTTAGGATGACAACCTAGGGGTTTCACATGGGGTTGTATAAAACTGTGCTGTAAATATGCGTGCTGTAAATACGCTACTGTAATTAAGATTTTGTGTTTTGTGTTGTCCTTAATTAAGATATAATCATAATCATATGTATATAATCATCTTCACATGTATATAATCATCTTCATATGTATATAATCATAATCATATGTATATAATAATATGTATATAATCACATATATATAATAATATGTATAATATGTATATAATCACATGTATATGATCATCTTCATATGTATATAATCACATGTATCTAATCATCTTCATATGTATATAATCATCTTGAAACAGTCCTTAGGGACTATTATTTTTATATTAAACAAACATTTACAGCTTTAGAAATATCGTTATCAAATAAAATATCAACCATATTGTCAATAAATGTTATCACATCATCTGCCCAACCCGCTATTCTAATATCATTTTCAGTCGCGAATAACCACACCGACTTATATTTTGGTGATATATGATATCCAACTTTTTTAATACAATCGCTTATTATTTTAGGCTTTATACCAGTATAACTTGAGGCTGATTTGATTGAATTAAATCTCTTACAAAATCTGTTTGTCAGATCAAATCCAACATGTCGGGTTGGATAACAGAAGGACATTATATATAATATTTTCATTTGTTTAATATAAATTTTTTTCTAAAACTATAAAAATAATTTCTAGAGTGTAATAGTAGTATAAGTAATTGAGTTGTTTCTATCTCAGAGACATCCCTACCCCAACAAAACATATTTTGTCAGAAATATGAAAGTCATCATTTTAAGCTAAAAAAGGCTGCTGACAAAAATGCTAACGTATAACGTTTTTTTTTTTGGGGGGGTCTCTGAAATAGAAACCTCAAATTACTTATACTACTACGGGTACATTGTAGATCTGCGCTTTGAAATGTAGATGATACAGCTACGTTAGATATCGACTTCATATTTAATATCATGATAGTCGTACTTAAACGTGTAATGCCAATGCGCTTTTGTAAAGGCTAGAGAACCCGTTTCCGCGACATATTATGGAACTGTCCTCGGTGGTGTTGTTCGTGGATTGTTCACAGGCACACGAAAGGTATTTGCAGCCTTATGTTCGCGCGCTGCAACAATAGCTAAACAAGACGCAATGCAAGTTATTGATAGCATCATAAATATTGTTGGGATTGATTACTTAATTTGACATTAAAAGCGATTCAATACCTTCTAGATCGACTACATCAATTACTGACTAGAATACCACCAAAATCGATTACGGCACCAACCAGAAAAACAACGCAGGCTGCTGTTGATAAAATTATTAATGAGGCCGCGCAACACTGACTGTCTGATTCAGAATCCGCTTCAGCAACGAATGGCAGAATATTTTGTTTCAAATGATTAATGAGCAGTTGATTACGACTGTCTCTCAAAAAGGTACTAGATAACATGAATAATGTACAAACAATGGGCCAATTCAAACATAAATGTGATGGAGCAGTTGACATGGGCGCGCCTGTGTTTTTGGATTGAAGCAAAAGAGATTTTCAGTATTACTCATACCTGGCTAGGTCCCTGATCAGCAAGAATAAATTACAAGTGCTGGACACATCTAGGGGTTTTCTTTAATGTCAAGCATTCTTGGAAATTGAGGGTAAACTTGTATAGCATTACAATGCCAATTATCCGTTGCCCAAGATGTATTTGTCAACCATGGCATTATAGCATTGTTCCAGGAATTTGTGGTCACAAAATGTGGTCGTACATGGACCGACATCAAAATATCGACATTGATTCGCAAATTTACCAACACAAATTTCGTACATAATAACCGATTTATTATTCTTCATTTGAACACATGGGGTTATTCAGAAAGTGCCTTGTCTATATGTATTTTCGTGCATGTTTAGGTTTGCTTGTTATAGCTGAAGATCATGGCTGATGGTGTCAAAGCTGGTTAGAGATGCATTGCCATGATTCGTTCTGACAAGACTCTAGTTAGAGTATCCAGTGGTCCATTGAGGGTACCTGATGATCCTGTGGAAGATTGACATATTAAATGAACCTGTTATGTCTTTAAATAATATCATATCCAGAAGTAATTGTGGGGCTTAGTGACGCACAGACGGGGAAAATAAACAAACCAATGCTGGATTCCTGTTGAAACTTTCTCTTGTAAAAGTAACTTCAATTGTTGCAGTGTGGTTTTCCCAAACACGTGCCATCATTTTCATGCGGCCAAACGAAATAATGCCTTGGTGATAATAAATTTATCTATATCAGAGTTAATGCAAAATTTCAAAACACCGGTGGAATATTTCCATTCCATGCAGCGATTCCTTCCTTGCTAGCAACAGTGTCTCCAGAGGTTGCAAACGCAGTGACGTTTCTAGCTGTCGTAACGGCGACAGGAATGGCTTTGAAAAATCGGTCGGTGATGGAAATGGCCTTGAATTACCAGGAACAAGTCGTTGAATAACATCAGGTAGAGGTTATCGATTACACAGAAGGCCAACCGTAAATTAACCAGTCTTAGGATTGCTCGCGACAGTTTAATCAGTCAAGCAAGTCTGTATTGTCTTTATGCGACATAAACTTTGTATATCATGCACACGCTAAACCTGCATTGTTAACCTAAAGGACAAAATGATATGACACTCATTGGGATGCATATGTAGTGGCATTAGCACCTGTCATCTACCACTGTTTTATTCGACTATACCGATCGGTCGGCCGGCCCCATATGTGGTCAATGTTTTGTTGAATCATTGCAATCAATGGATGCAAAAACAAAGCTTTCTCAAGCCAAATCCCGCAAACACTTATTCATTTCACATTAAAATACGCTTATAATTATTCAAAATTTCATTAACATTTACGGACGTTTCTTAACTCGGTGTTGTGCTGATGTGGATCTAAGCAGGTTTGCCACCAAAGCGGATTAACCTAATCGTGTTGACGTCGACACTGGTGAGGTTGTGAATTGTCAGGACCAAATTGTAAAGATTCAAGATATTGTTGTCAGGCTCAAAGGCGCTGTTGCAGAGAACCTTGCTGATATCACTGGAAATGATGGAATCAAAGATAGTGAACGAAAATGAAAACAATCGTTTACTACACGAGGCACGGGTGCAACCAATGTATTTTGAATGACCATAATGATAGGCCCTAACAACTAAGAATTCTAAAACAAAATTAAATATTCTTCAGACAGAGACGGATTTTGGGGGGTTTTATGTAAGCCAGTTGTGGCAGTGAAAAAGGATAATTGGTTAGAAGCGCGTGTATCGTTTGCAACTGGAGATGATGAGACCGGACATGGGTTTGCCTGTCGAGCAATTATACTACGCGATTAAGTTATTATTAGAGGAACTGTGATGAACCCTTAATTTTACATACATAAAAGAATAATCGAAGCGGAACAACCATTGCTAGATGAAATGACCAAGAGAACCGCTTTGATCGTACGTGTGTGGTCGGGATGCTATTGGTTTTGGTGTGGCAGGAATCATGATAACTACAACTCTCACTAGTGCGCCAATAGGAATATTTGTTGCGCAATATGAATAGTAACCCATGTTAATTTCTATCCTGCTGTCTCAATATGATTAGTAAACTAATCTCGGTGGCTATTGAGGATAAAATAATTAGACCAGCTGAGTTCTGGACTGTGTCAGCGGAAATGGAAAATTACTGACAGCTCGGAGCAGAGATCCGGATTTACAGACAATGAAAATCGAGTAATTTCTTTAATGGAAAAGAAACAACAACTTAACAAAAACAATCCACACACACACACACGCACACACACACACACACACACACACACACACACACACACAACAATTGGATGCATCTAGATCTGAAAGAAATTTACTATAAGTATCATTATGATGGTTTGTCAATCACCAGTATAGGTCATTGCGCTGTAGGTACGGCAACTGTCCTATACTGTGATCGCATAATGGGTCACTTCTACAGAATATTATCAGAGGGTTACACACAAAGAGACACACACATATGTGACATTTTATAGTCATGGGGGATGGAAGGAAAGGCCGTGATCTAAATAAACAAAATGAAAAATCTGGTTTGAAACGAATGGACCAATAACAAATTTTAAAAAATCCGGTTTCAGCAGAATGATTCAAAATTCTCATATTAACACTACTCTTTACTTTGATATAACAATACATCTTTTGACCGATATAGACTCATTATGGATTCATCTTGAGACAGAACGTTTTTACATGAGTATAAAATACAACATACAATATTTAAGACACCAGCGACTATCTAAACGACAATGTTTTTACATTACCACTAATGGGTTATAAGATACCAAGATATTTCAAGAGAGATTGAGGTCAAATTGCATTAATTCAATACGACCAAACCTGCAAGGAATGTTTACAATACAAGAAGGAAATGAGTAATCACAACGAATAAAAAGTCAAGATGTACAACGAGTCTTTACTCAATCACAAGACGATTTTAAAGACAAACGAATTTTGGTTGACGATATAAACACCTTAAGTTACGGACATATAACCAATGCATCATACGTGATGGAAGGAAAGGGAAGTACACATTCCTTACAGTCCGATCCTAGCCAATAGGAAAGTTCAAAATATTTAAGTGTGTTTATATTGTTCTGTTTCAAGGTTTACAAAAAAATTCCCTTTCATTTCGTCCTGAATAACACGTTCTCTTAAAATAATATTTCCATGACTTCTTGGTCCTAACTATAAAATACAGAGGCACGATCTTTTAGTATGATTACTTAAAAACTCAGTACTGTTTCACTATGATTAAGAAACTAATCACAATTTTATTCATATGACTGAAAGTCTAGATGGTATTTTTTAAACTCCTCTTCCTGAACCTGAATGCTCTCAACATTAGCAGAAATGTTCGGATCAGGAACATCTATTGTACAGGATTGAATAATAGCAGAAAATATTAAAAGCATGGAACATTGGTGCTAATTTATTATCTTCCTATTACAAATAAAGAGCTCTTTAGTTTACCCTGACGCTACCAGAGGTATCACTCTCTATGACACAGTCAATAAACTTTATACCAGTATGTTAAAGCAACGTCTCATTCATTTGCTATAACTGAAGGAGCTCAGGCTATGTTCCACAAGGAATACTCAGCAACAGCTAATATTTATCCATCTTCAATGACTAGTTCACAACTATCTGAGCAAATAAGGCTGTTGCTTTTGTTGTCTGTGTATAGACTTTTCCAACGCTTTACCCATCATGTAAAAGCACTGACTTACTGAGTTAACAATGGCATCGGTGGAAAGACGTTTAAAATTCGAGTCTTGATGTGCAATAATCCGTATTCATATGTGTAGATGACAAGGTAATATACTGAATGTTTCACTGTGATGTTTGTTCCATACAAAGTTCCGCATTATATTATGCTGACAACCAAATGGATGAGTCCGGTAATTAGACATAGGTTACAAAACTTTAATACTACTCAGATATGAATTTGGTTATATTTATATCTCACAGTATGTACGAGATGAACAAGTACTTTTGCTCAGATTTAATCATCGTCTCCAAGCCATCTTGTGACTAAAATTCAAAACTGTAATTCAGCTGTTAAAAAATCCCATTAATATTGAATTATGTGATTTATGTTGGAATCTTTCACGGTCACTTCTTTATCTTTTAGTTACAACTAAATTCTTTCGCAAGTGATATGCACAGAAAATCTGTCAGATTATAGCAACGTTTTCTAAAAGACTTTGTATTCAGTCTCCTTAACATTTAAAGCATATACTGTTTAACCGCAGTTGGTCAGTCCTCTAATAATCGTTTAATGAGAGTTATTTAGGTTCATGTGTCAGTACTTAAATGTTATGCTATCTTTTTAGGTATAATAACTTTAGTCTTCCTTTTTGAAATGACAATCTGACATTCTGAACAAAATATAGATACATTATCAGAGAAGATACTAAATAACAGTGTGGTAAAACAAACACCTTCACATAAAATACAAACCAAACAATTCACATCACACAGTATAAACTACTCGGCGCAATGAATATATCACGAGTTTGCTGTGATGATAATATCAATCATGTTTATTCACTTTTATTCTAAGTCCCAATAACAAGTAAACAAGTAAAAACAGCGATGGCTACAACAGAATAGAATGCAGCTATGGCCATAACACAATATAATACAGTTATGGAGTATTTGATCCGTGTTTATGCAACTCTTATGTTCTTTGGTGCATTTCTTACATGTGTAATGTTTTATGTGCCTTTTCATCAGATCCATCGGGATGAAAAAACTTCAACAGATAAGTGCTTCCTGTGAAAGCGAGACCATAAACTATTGCTCTGCAGTCATAACGGCTGATGAAGCCAAAACCATATTAAATTGTGTTATGGCATTAGCTGTATTACACCGTGTTGTGGCCATAGCTTAATGACATTGTGTCGTGCTCTAAGTTATATTGTGTTGTGGCCTTGGCTTTATTACATTTTACTGGGACCATAGCTGTATTACACTGTGTTGTGGCCATAGCTGTATTACATTGTTTTGTGGCCTTAGCTGTATTGCATTGTGTTGTGGCCCTAGGTGAAATAAATTTTATTGTATTCATAGTAGTGTTGCATAGTGTTGGGGCCATAGCTGTATAACACTGCGTTGTGGCCATAACTGTATTATGTTGTGTTGTGGCCATAGCTGCATTCTATTCTGCTGTAGCCATCGCTGTTTTTACTTGTTTCGAGTCTATTGTCTTCTCTTAATTGAAACGTTCTTTCCTTGTGAATTGTATATAAGGAATTCGTTTACACCGTGAAGTCCATCTAAAATTATTTTTTGGCTCCAATCAGTAAGCATGTTGTCGTTTCTTTCAATCTGATGACAACTCTTCCATATTGCAGACAGGAAAGGAAAATATATACTATATATGGTGTAGTTTGAAGTTAATACAATTAATAAACCTTTTTCTTGAATTTCTTTATTTAGATTGTTATCTATAATTTCACAAATAAATACGACATCAATACCAGTATGATACGCGAGACTCAAAACAATGCCAGTATAAATTCTAACAAAAGTTAGTTATTTCATCAAATTCCTTTTGCTATGATAGATTCTCTTTTTCATTGTTCCAATTCTATCAATATAATCAATATAACTTAAACCTCTCTCCATTTTTAATTCAGATTGATTGTAAATCTGATTGATTATACTGGTGTTTGACATACTGCTGCAGCCGCACAAAAAGAGAGTCCTTGTGATATTTGAATTTTAATCTGTTGCAGACTTATGTTGAAAATGAGATTCATCTTTCTTTCAACGTTACATCTTTTGTCCATTTCCTTGATACTACTTTGCATCACAATGACATCAGTTTCCTCAATGTTACAATGCATAACAGTCATATGTTTATTTACACAATACCATCCTGCATCACAGTGATTTGTACATTTCCTCAATACCACCTTGCCTCACACTGTTTTATCCTTTGCCTCAATACCACCCTGCACCACCCTGATTTGCACATTTTCTCAATACCACCCTGCATCACACTGATTTGTACATTTCTTCAATATCATCCTGGATGAAACTGATTTGTTTATTTTCTCAATACTACCTTGCATCACACCAATTTATACATTTCCAAATACCACACGCCATCAAACAGCTGTGTCCTTTGCCTCAACACCACCCTGTATCACACTGATGTTCACATTTCCTCAATAACACTCTGCATAACACTGCCTAATCCTTTACTGAAATATCGCCCCAGGTTACACTGATTTATTCATTTCCTCCATTCCGTCCCGCATCACACTGATTTATCCATTTCCTCAACACTATCCATCACACAGCTTTATCCTTGGCCTCAATACTATCTCGCATGATACTGATTTATCCATTTCCTCCATTCCACCCTGCATCACACTGATTTATCAATTTCTTTAATACCACCTTGCATCACAATGATATATCCAACACTACCATGCACCACATTGATTTGCACATTTATTATATTTTACTCTAAGTCTCACTGATTTTATTCATTTCCTCAACAACACCCTATAAGTCACGCTGATTTATTTGTTTTCTCAATACCACCCTAAATCACTCTGATTTATTCATTTAATAAATACTATCCTAAGTCACTCTGATTTATCTATTTCCTCAATACCACCCTAAGTCACCCTGATTTATCCATTTCCTCACTTCCACCCTAAGTCACACTGATTTGTTCATTTCCTCAATATCACCATGGATCACACTCATTTCTTGGATACAAAATTTAAGCAGTAATGATATGTAGTTGGATTTATGCACAGCCGAGTTGTTACAGGCGTAGATTGAAGTTTTAGTTATATTTCAAATATTCAGCATTAATACGTTGTTGTTGTTTTTTTTTTGTTTTTTTTTTTTGTTTTTGTTTTTTTGTTTTTTCTTCTTTCAGGACACTTGCAAACATCTCTTCGGTTTTGTTTTGATTAACACCTCAAGGTTGTACAAATCGTCATTTATTAAACGGTCATTGTTCCATTCACGTCATCGAGGTAGTAAAAATATTGTTTTGAGTTTAGAGGAATTCTTAAAATACTTCAAAATCTATTCTTTGAAATGAAATGGAATGTTTGCCGTATGAATTTGTAAAATTGACTCCTTTCTCGAAGAGTCCGTCAATTATAAAATCGAAACCCATTCTTATAGCAGAAAGTAACGTTGTTAACTCTCAAACAAATATTAGTTGCATTTGTATGTGTATAATTTCACTTTGTATTGCACTTTCCTAAACGTTTCTCCAGAACGTTCTTTTTTAATTTCTTCCATTCTTCCATGTGTTTTGCTCAGACATTTATCCTTGATTACATTTCTTTGTTATTCTGCTCTTTTTGTATTTATTATACCTGATGATAGTCAAAGTAAACTTCACATGGTCAAAGTAAACTTCATATCTGATTGCCATTGATCCCTTAGTTTACAGTGTCATATACGTTGTTCTGTTTGGAACGGCAGAAATTACTGTATTTTGTTATAAAACTATCTTCTAAATAAAAAGGTTGTAATAACTTTTGTAGCAACACCTTTCAATATTATAATAACTCCATTTAGACCTAATGGAAACAACTATGCCTCAAACTGTTCTCTGCTAAAAACAATCCAGCTTCTTGGTTCGGCTTTCGTTAGGTCCTCAGAAACGCCCAGCACATGGACACTAATCGTGGGACCAGAACGTTTATCAAAAGGCTGGTTTTAAAAAATTATTAGCTCAAACACCTAATGTATCGAAGACCACCTCCTTGCAAGGTTACTGATTTTTCAAACTTTGACATGGACTTATTAGGCACGAAGTTCCACAAAACGTATCAAATAGCTTTGAGCGACCAAAATATGCGGACAACCATCTTTCTTAAATCATGTTTCTTCAGATAGTTGTGTAAGCACGATTTAATATGACCATTATACATCATGGCATATCAGTCAATTTGAAATATATTTTCTCAGCAGCCATCTTATTCGGGCTTATGTCCCAAACGTCTGCAAAAGGAAGCATTATGCTACATTTTTACGATCGAAATGTCAATAATTCGAACAATCGGGCTTTATCTCAAGAAGAAATTGGTTATCTTTACATCTTCAAAGCTTGAGTAGGTATCAGTTCAACGCCAGCAACCCATGTCCTGGAGTGTATCAGGAAGCATTGACGTTTTTTTGCTTGGGCTGACATGACAAAGGAGGACTATGTATGACGAGTGATACTGACTGATTCGCTGATTATTCGTCTGAGAAATAATTTCTCAAGTCTAAATCTTATGATTCAAAAACAAAGTTACAACTGTCACTAGAATTTATTATTGAAAACATAAATATGAAAAACTCATAAATCTCATATTGGGTTAAAGGACGATTCATGCTCATAATTATACCTCGCATAGGAGATATCAGAGATAGAAAGCCGCCATCTCCTAATTTGAGTGTTTCTATTTTAGGTCTCCGGGCTAATTCCGAACCATCTTAAATCAAGGAGCACACCTGGAGTTTGTTTGTTGCTTCTGTACAGCAATGCTATATCTCTTCGTCTTCCGAATAAATAAGCAGCAGGCAGGGCGACAAGACAACTTGTGTTCCTGACCTTAGTTTACAAAAATAAAGGTTCCTACAGGAGCTGAAAAATAAGGTCAATAACGCTAAATCGAACCTCCTAACTTTGATTATTACCGTATAGTTTGAAAAACGAATAATAAATCGTTTTAGGTTTTCTCATTTTTGTTACTTTATTTTTGACTTTTTGTTTTTTATGTTATAATGCATTTAGTTTACTTACTATGTCACTCAATTTTTGTCATTCGCCCTGCCTGCTGCTATAAATTAAACAGCCAGTATAAATATTATTAATAATGGTCGTTATAGGCGAACCACATTCAGCTAGATTAGCAAGAGAGCGACTAGAAGCAAATTAGAAAATATTTACCTGTTCGTGATGCTTTCAAGCAACAATTACAAGAACGACAAGAATCTCATGTTGAATTTGAAGAGGATACAAAACAATTATTTAAACCTATTACAGAGACAACTAAACCTCTTCTTCCAGTATCTGAGAAAATTGCAGAGGCAACTGGCAAAATAGCAGAAAGAACTAAACAAACAAAAAAGATTCTACGAGAACTTCCAGCTAAAATAGTTGCTGCTCAACCACAATTACAAGAAGAAGTACAACAAGTACTCGAGGGTATTGACAAAGTTCGTGAGGAGTTCGGTGACGTAATAGATATTGTTACGCCAAAACAAAAACAAAAACCAGCCCAATTAACCGAATATGGTCGTAAACTACTTAAAGAAAACGATGTTGCGGTCGCTGCAACAGGATATTTGCAACGTGATAAATTATTAGATCCAGACACCGCTAATATTCCTGAAAAAAATTGGGTTCCTTTTATATTTCGACAATCTCGTGGTATATCTAAAATCACCAATAAATATAAGGATGATTTTAAAACTTTAATGAGACAAGTCGAAGAAGCTAAAGAAGGTTCATTATTTGGAGATATATTATCACAACAACAAGTATCGCCACCATCACAACAACAACAATTATCATCACCATCACAACAACAACAATTATCATCACCATCACAACAACAACAATTATCATCACCATCAATACGACAAATACTACAGCAAGCACGACAATATCCAGAACAACACGAAAAGGAGGAGAAAAAGCGGCTAGAGGCTCCCATTAGTACAGAAGAAGATGACTGGTGGGAAGAACAAAGGAGAAGAGAAAAAGAAGAAAAAAGGAGAAAAAGAAGAGAAAAAGAAGAAGAAGAGAGAGAGAGAAAAAAATTGTTTTCTTTGAGTTTTATAAAACCTTATACTGGAAGCAGTCTCTCTACTGGAGGTGATTTTACTCTATGTCCAAATAACGTTATCTCTGATGTTGATCGATTAGAAATCCTCATCGGAGGAAAACGAGCTGGTAATAATTCTCCAGAAATAATTAATGAAGCGGCCGATATTTGCAGACGATTATTTACTGGCGGTATCATGGACGTTGATGTTTATCAGTCTCTTATTAATGAAATTGCCGATGACTACTACAGTGACTGAGTACGTAATTAAATACAATTTCTATAATAAAATGATTATACATAGTACTCAACGTGGACCAACCATGGTCAGGGTAATAAATTCACGATTACCAGTATACAAAACAACCTACGGAGATGGACTAGGTGATGTTGTTCAGGGTCTATTTAGAAGGATAGCCCCAAAAGCAATACCGATCGCAAAACAACTGGGAATGAAAGCTATTGATGTTGTTCGTGAAAAAGGTATTGGCGCTGTTGGTAATCTAGCTGGTAAAGCATTTTCAGCGATCAAAGATAGGCTAGCACGATTAATACTACGAAAACCTCAACCACCAGTAAAATTACCTAGTACTGAAGTAATGCCTGCAAATGTCAGTAAAATAATAAATCAAGTTGCTATTCAAAAACTAGCAGAGTTGGCTGATGTACCAATGTCAGAAAAAGAAAAAAATATAACCGCTAGTCTGATAGCAGGAAGTGGTCTTCGTTTTAGACGATAATAATTATAATAAATATGTTTAAGCGCTTATCTGATCCAGCGTTCGACATGGATGCATCAGTACTCAAGGATGAGCCTGTGCGTGATTATCAATATTATTCTTATGACGCTCGAATTCCAGATCAGCGTGGACGAATTGAACTACAAGTTCAGGATACAAGTAGGTATTTTCTACCCGCTGAGGCGTTTATTGAGGTTGAAGGTGAAATTTTAAATATCGCTAATCCTGCAACACCAGTAGCATATGGAGACGATGCTAGTGTCTGTTTTGTTAATAATGGTATTATGGCGTTATTTGATAGCGCAACGTACATGATTGATGGTAAAAATATTGAATCAATTCAGAATTACGTTGATGTTGCTACAACGATATTAGGTCTTGCAAGATACAGCGACGATTATTCAAGATCAACTGGTCCATCAATGATGCTTGCAAAGGATACAACTGATTCTCCAGAGTATCGACAATATGAAATAGGACGACCAAGAAATTTTGCTAGAAACGCCGATGCGGATGTACAAAATATGATTATTAATGTAGATACAGATTTTAACTTAGGACTTAGATCACGTCGAGCAATGTTGCGTGGTGGAAGAAGAGCAGTTTCATGTGCTATTCCACTATCACATATCTTTGGATTTTGTAGAAATGTCAGAAAAGTCATTTTCGGAGCTAAGCACACAGTTGTACTTGTACGAAAAGCAACTGACAATGATGCAATATGGCGACCCGCTGGTGATGCTGGTAGAGTAATTCTGACAAAACTTTCATTATGGATGCCAGTGATGACTCCATCAATATCTGAAGAAGATCGTCTACTCTCTTTTATGAATCAAGGTGGTAAATCAGCATTATCGTGGTTAACAATGACCACAGATGCTGTTCAGAGTAATAGTAATGGTTTATTTACATGGCAAATAGCTTCTCAGCAAGGTGTTTCTGCACCACGACATATATTTATTGCATTTCAAGATGCTGCACGGGTGGATAATCAACTACGTAGTATTATGATATTTGACAATCTTGGTGTTTCCGAGGTTTCTTTAAGAATAAATGGACATCAAGAACCATCCGTGGATATATTACTGAATTTCGATCAAAATCATGTAGCACGTGCATATCATCGTCTAATGACGTTCATGGGCCGTGATCAAAATATTGATACTGGTTTACAAATATCACAACTGGATTTTACAACCCTATATCCGATTTATTACTTTTCGCTCGAACATTTAGATTTAACCAGACAGTCAGTAGTCAATATACATTTTCGAGCTCGTATGACAATAGGAACTATTGCCAATTACAGAGCAATTGCTGTTATACTCAGCGATAAATCAATGTTACTTGAAGGTGTTTGTGGACGAGTGCGAGTCGTTGATGCTCCAGTAGAAAACATGTAATTAGATCGTTTATGAATATTATAATGTCGTATAATCACGTTAGTGTTAGTCTGACTCCTGGTCAGATTAAAAGGATACAAGCAGCATCAAAAAATGACTGTGGATTAAAAATATCGCTAAAGAAAGATCAGATGAGCGGTTCAAATAAATTATCTCTTACAGAACGTCAGCTCAGGCATTTCAATGAAGCCAAAAAATCAAATAAAGGTATAAAACTTAATCTTTCTGTGGGTGCCATTAAAGACATCATTAAGACGGGTGGTATATTTCCACTTCTTGCTGCTATACCAGCATTAATAGCCGCTGCAGCCCCAGCTGTTGCAAAAGCAGCTGCATTAGGTGCCTTTGGAACTGCTGCTGGAATGGCATTAAAGAAAGCAACAGGAAAGGGAATTAAAAAAAGGGAAGGGGTCTAAGATTACCAGGGACTCCACATTCATGGTACGGAAAAGGCCTAAGATTACCAGGGACAGTTTACTGATATCTCCTATGTCCAATTTTGATTTACTAGATGCTGCTAAAAAATTAAAACTAAAAAATTTTAGAGGAGTTTTTATGCGTGATCAATTACCAAAACAACCAAACAATATTGAAACCGGTATTATTAATCTCGATGAAAACACTGGTCCAGGTACACATTGGGTCGGATATGCAATTGATCCACGTGGAATTATTTATTTTGATTCATATGGACTAGCGCCACCAAAGGAATTCTTAAAGTATATTAGCGGCTATCAAAGTACTCCAATATGGTATTCAACGTTACCAACACAAACATTAACTGATCCACCAATATGTGGTCGTGAAGTACTTAACGTACTTGATGCTGTATCAAAATCAACAAAACCACCTCACAAAGTTGTACATGAATATACTACGACGTCACATTTAAACAGACATTAGTAAATATAATGGTGGACATTTACGGAAGATCTTCTCGTGGTAAAGGTCATCAGCAAGCTGATTTATCTAAATACGCAACTCTCGATCAGCTCAGAAATGAGATTGATGATTTATTAAACATAACCAGTGTGGATCAAAATGAAGTAGTTGTTTTTCAGGATAAACAAGGACGATTAAAAACTAGTAATATACAACTACCAGATGTACTTATACGAATTCCCACCGCGGTTGTTAATAATATAGTTACTTTTATTGACCAGGGTAAAATACAAGATTCCGGTACGTCAGTCAGCGATTATATTAAGAAAGCTGGTGATTCATTCAGGGGTAGCATTATTATGAATCAAAATAAAATTATAGACCTTGGAAACCCAGTCGCAGATACAGACGCCGCAACAAAGAAATATGTCGACGATCAAGAATCTAAGTACGTATTGGCCAACGGCGGTATAATGCGTGCATTTCTTAATATGAATAACAACGGCAATAATAATCTTAGAACACCGGAATTAGATTTTGAGCTGCGACGAAGAAATATGTAGACGATAGCAACATTCCTATAACAACTTCGCTAGCTACAATCAATAATGAAATGACCACATTCAATGGTACTTTACTAATCACGTACAAACTTTTTTCAATTTTCGTAGAAATATAAACAAAACCAATAAAGATTTTTTTGGTGATCCACCAATCGTTGACATAAAACTCTCCGACGTTAACATGAAACTCAATGATATTGTCAGTGGAATACCTAATATTGTTCAAAAAACTAATCTGATTAAAATTCCACACAGACAAATTAAAAATATCGTATATACAGTAGCATCAGGATCAACAACATAGTCACCGCAAAATAACACACTCGAACATACCGCAGAAGTAACTGGGTTATACAGGTTATCTATGTACGGTTCGGAAATTACTGCGGCAACTTCATTATCACCAAAGAAATCTTTACGCTGATATCAACGGAAATACCTCCGAGACGTTACTGGTGGTGCCTAGAATTCGTAACTGAAACTTAATTAAATGACGTTGTTAGTATAATGGATCAACCTCAGTCTCGCATCGACGTTCAACGTTACAGATGCAATCAAGTATGTGAGCGTCTGACTAAGCTAAATAATTTTATTGATTATTATAACACGAAAATAAAAAAATACAAAAGGTGTATAGTTGTCATCGATGTAGTTGTTTACTCGGTTTCTGCTGTTATTGCTGGAACAGGATTATTATTATCAACATTGACGATGACAGCACCTACTGTTATAACTATCATTGTTTCAGCATCAACGACTATTGCTGGTGTTCTCGGTATTATAGCCAAAAGGATAGATACCTGTACAAATGCTAAATTGCACGATTATATGATTAAATTACATACAGTGGCAGAGGCATGCTCTAAACTATCTTTGTACATTTCTTCGTGTGTTAGTGATGGTGAAATATCCGATACTGAATTCGCGATGATGATGAAAACCTATGATGACGCTTTTAAGGTGATCGCTAATGATTTTAATGAATTAAATAATAATGATAATAATAATGACAGACAGGGAGTTACTGCAGCAGATCGTCACTAATACGACTCCGTCAAAAACCACTATGATATCAATAAGTTCGACCAATCCTGAATTTAGCGTTAACTTTCCAACCGCAATTCCAGTAAAAGAGATAGCATTAGCACAATTGCGTGTTTATTATAGCTGGCCTAATATTAGATCAAAACCATTTGGTGGACTACAGCCAAATAATTCATTAGTATTCGCCAATAAGAATAAGCCTGATGGAACTCCTGATTGGCAAGTAGTTGCTATTCCAACGGGCAGTTATCAAATAGAGCAGATTAATGATGAGTTCCAACGCAGAATTAAATCTATTACAGGAAAAGAATCAAAAATAGCAATTACTATCTACGAACCGACATTATCAGCGGTTATTGAAATAAATTCCCCTGATTATTCTGTAGATATTTATCAAAGTTCGATTAGATCAGTATTAGGATGGCCTGAAGTTCCACCAGCTTA
The DNA here is from genome assembly GCA_016617855.1 of Megalonaias nervosa. Classification (NCBI taxonomy): domain Eukaryota; kingdom Metazoa; phylum Mollusca; class Bivalvia; order Unionida; family Unionidae; genus Megalonaias; species Megalonaias nervosa. The sequence goes on along the minus strand of JAECUM010026915.1, from coordinate 6,128 downwards.
TCAAGCACCACCAGAACCGCAATGATCTGATTTCGTCGTAGATGTTAAAAAATTTATACAACTTTCAGAATATCGAAAAGTAGAAGATGCTTATCCATGGCGACGATATTTTGGTGATGGAGCTATACATAATATAGATAGAAATGGATTCCATTTCACAAAACAAATTAGTGGCAAGAAAGATACAATAATAATACTTGATATTGATGAAATAAATTCATATGCTAACACAATTAAATCTGAGCATGAACGTGTATTTAAAAATCTACAAAATTTATTTCAAGCATTAATGTTTCTTACAACGATGATTTAAAAAATCAAATAATTGAGTCAATACAGCATTTGAATCAAGTTGCTTCAGACCTAGAGTTCATGAATGATGTTATTGTTAACAGAGAAAAAAGATTAGCACTCCCACCATTTAGAATATATACTACAGCGTATATAATTAATGAAGACGATCCAGTTCAGCGTGTTCTAAACAATCGCTTTTTCACAACAGTATTTCTAAAACATTTCGGAATTACAAGAGAACAGCTACCAACATTTATAATTCCGGGATTTAACTATGAGGAGCTGAAGAAATCAGTTAATGATCTTATTGATGAACACTTTAAAAGAATATGTGATTCATGGAAAAAATTAATCCCGCCACCAACAGTTCTCAGATATAATAATGACCCATTTGGAACAGGTCGTCATATTTCACCTAATATTGTTAATATAACATCCACCATTGCAGTGAATCTAGTATGCGATATAATTGATAGTAGTTACCACGTAGATCTTTCAAAGTCTAACCAGGCCCAGCAAGGATATATATTATATTCATCCAGTATTCAAGCGCCACCCGGGTGGCTCATTGTATCTGAGCCAATAAATCAAGTCTACCTGCGTGTACATAATCCATTATTGTCAAGAATGAATTTCAAACTCACAAATCAGGATGGCAATATTGTGGACCTTAGAGGAGAAACGTTATATATTAATCTGTACATACGCTCGTAGAATGATACACGAGTAAATTTTGCACAAAAAAAAAATCAGATTTTTGATCTTGAGATTTGACCTTGCCTTTTGCATGTATGTTATGTTAGGATGGTTGATTTATTATTATTATTAAAAATATCAAAAATAATCAGTAGCATCCTAAGCGGTTACCCGTCATTGGGGCCTCTTGATAGCCTGTGGGGTCCTTTTTGCGCGCTATGTCTTTCTTATGACCGTTATTGGCACTCCATGTTCTGTTTCTTTTTGGCTAACATTCTTTCTGAATGTTTTTATTTGGGCCCTTCAATGAGATAAAAAGCTCAGGCATGCTACTGATTATTTTAGGGGAGAGCACCTTGTATTGTGGTTTCATATACCCACCAGTTTAAACCCACGGGATAAGTGCAAAACGCACTCATCACGTTGTTTAACGTGATGAGGATATGAAACCTTGGGAGGTGCGATGCTCCCCAATTCTTAAAATAATTTTTGGGTAATCCAGAACCATACCCACCCCCGCGGTCATGATAGTCGAACAGCAGAAGTTCAGTATCAAAGTCCAACACTCGTGCACTGAGCTAACGACACTCGACTACATATATACGCTCGAGAATTTATTATATAGCTATTACTAACACGAGAGCATTACAGTGGAAAATCGATAATCGCTACGTCATCCAAACCCCACACATCTGTTTGACTGTATATAGGTCGGTATGTAGGTCATTATGTATGTGTGCTTTTATACATATACATTTTTCGTTTTAAGGTTTTAAAATTACTATCAGAACATAGCCTCAAGCGCCGTTGTGCCAATCCAATGTTACAATTCGGTTTTATTAAAACTATGTATCGTAGGATTTCCTGTTACGGGTCAGCATCGTTCACATTATCGGCAGGGACCTATCAATAGGTTTGGTTTTTACACAGACAGACAGATAAACAGACAGACGGATACACTTTATTGAGATTAAAATACATTGTGTTTACGGCAAATATCATACAGTGTGATAGACATAGATTAGATGTTGAGAAATGCATAAGTTGAGAAATGCATAGGTGTATGGCGCATTATGATAATGAAGGGAAATAATCGTGTAATTTACTCTGTGGATAAGATTTTTTTCCGGCAGGAGTTATGTCGCTTTATTATATGTCCAATTGCTTCACAGTCAAGTCCATGTTAAAAACTTGAATGTCAATTATTTTTTATTTTAAAGAAATATTTATATATATAATGAACCAAGAAAACATTAATGATATTATTTCTGCTATTAAAAAATTAAAACATAACGAAATAAATCTCTCTGATAATCTTGATCCTGAAAAAATATTATGCGATTATGAAATATTAAAACAACGAAAAGTTGACAATAAATACACATTACCATCCAATTATAAATTCGTAAAATCAATTTATCAGTCTATGTTAGAATCCTTGGCAATTGTAAATGACAAACAGGTAAAGCTATTTGCGCCTCTTGCACGTTCGATCGAAAATATTAGATCCGAACTATCTCGTGAATACGAGAAAAAGAAGATTGTGGATAATCGTGTAATGCAATTAAGAAAGATTATGGTATTTGATTCTGTCAAAAGTGAAAGTGACACTGAGAGTAGCGACGGTGAAGGTACCCATGGCAAAATATAGAGTCGAACTATATACAATTTATTTATTAAGAGTACAGAGTTAGATATATTTAAATATTATCGTCTGATCGTATTTCATTGAATATGCAGATTTGTATGTTTTATTTGCGACACGTTGTACTGAAGGCATGCAAATTCCAAAATATCTGGCAGCTGCATTAATTGATGGGAAAGTTATTTCCCGTCCTGTTTCTGTATTCATGGATATAACCGACCTCGGGATCTTGGGATATTTTCCAGTATTTCCACGTGCAGAATTCTGACTAGGTGTAATAGCTTGCAGGTTAGATAACCGATTATTTTTGGGATTTCCATCAATGTGATCAACTACAAGTCCATTTTCAACTACTCCACGAAAACATTCGAATATGAATATATGTGATAAGTATCTTTTTCCTCTAGCAACATTAAATCTAAAATAACCAGCATTATCAAGACTACCGACTGGTTTTTTCAATCAACAGTTTCTGATTACACCATCTCGGGATGCTTCATAATTTGTATATACTGGATGTTTCACAAATTCGTATTTATTACGAAATGCTTCTTTTCTTAATTCTCTTATAATATCATTGTCAATATCATCATCATGGGTCTGATTTGTCTGAGTCATTTTATATAATAATATTATTTGTCTAAATCATTGTTTTGAAATCTGGTCAGATAATCTTCTACGGTTTTTATAGGAGATTTACCTGACGATGTATTATTTTTTTTGCCATAATATCGTCTAAGTTCTCTGTATTTTTTCCGCCACATTTTAGACACAACTGAGTTTTTCCTCTGACTCCAACACCACATTGCACACATGGTATTGGTCCTGTACTTCCATTTTTGATACTTTGCACATGATTTCCGCAGTATTTGTTCACGCACGATTTATTACAAAGAGAAGTATATCCAATTTTGAGCCAAGCACATTTGTTCTTTGTTTCAATCATTATATATATACTAAAATTTTAATTTAAATACTTGTCTTAATTATATGGAGGAATTATCCATGATTGAACCTAAAAGAGCTAGATTTGACCTTGACAGACTATCAGAATATAAATTTAGTACTTTGATGCAAGATCTAGCTTTAACGGATGAGGATGTAACCGAATGTATTCGTGAAGCCAAGAAGGAATTTCGTAATAGTGGTGCTGCTCATGTATGGTCAATATTCAGAGTCGGAAATGTTACTAATATAATGAATGACAAACGAGCAAAAGCAATTATTAATCACCTTGATGATCAAAAATATTTTATTTTAATAAAATTTATTGTAAATACAGAAGAAGATACTTGGATTATTCGTGATAAGCGTGATCCAGTACGCATACAATCAAAAAGTAATATTGTTCTATTGAATAATAAATCTAAACCCGGAATACTAACCGGTGTTGATAAGGCATATTATGAACGTGCATATCCAGTTACTGCAGTTGTATATCCAATATATCCGCTTAATAATAAACCTGACGTCAATAATCTAAAGCCGATGAAACTGTCAGAGTCAAGAATAAACTGTGTAGCTGAACGAGTTACGGAACATTTCATAAACGCGATAGGTGGTAATGGTTTAACAGATTTACGACGTAAAAAAAATAAATACGTGGGCAGAATCAGTTAAAGATACTGGAGCATCTATTAGTTTTTTTTCAGAAAAATGTTGGGTTCCAATAGTACTATTGCGATATATGCTTGATGTTGGAATTTTAATATCTTTACAGGTGAGTGAGGCAATTATATCGTATAGTCCACAGAAGCAAGTTTGGTTACCAGAACCAAATAGATTTAATATTGATGATGCCAGGAAAGAATTCCCTAATCTTAATGAAGATGACATTATTAAAATTACTTATAATATACGTAAATGCAGAGACGAGCATGATGAAAAACTTGCAAAAGATCTTGGTAGAAAGATAATTGGTAAATTTACTCAAGGAGGACACTATGATCATAAAAGACACTGTACAAGATTGATTATGGACGATGCTGAACTCGATTTTATAATCGCTGATACAACGGAAAAAAACACATTTATAAATCGGAGTAAAACTTATTTGTCAGACGGAACCAAACTAGGTACAATTGTGAGTTATCTTGATGGTGACCCACCGCAGTTTACTCATTTAAGATCATCTATGTTGGCATATGTTTCTATAAATCTACTGTCTATGATAAATAGATTTCCTGATGCTGTCAGAGTAGCAACGGATTCGTTTTATATAAATAAAAAATATACAGATTTGTTAAAACCGCTACTTGGTAATGGTGAATGGGGATCATGGAGAATAAAACAGGAAAATATACTTAGTTACTCTGAATCCGCCGACGTTGAAATTAAGGAAACATATTACAAAAATAATAATCAAATATCAAAATCATCAGTACCATCTGTATATGATCCTGTGGCTAGACATAAGACTGTTTATCTTAACGGATGCGGTGGTTCAGGTAAAACAACGCGTGTGATTAAATTATTCATGAATAATAATTCAGATATAATTGTTTTGACACCGACACATAAATTAGCCAGAGAAATAAAAGAGCGAGGAGTAAAATCGTGTACTTATCATAGTTTCTTTAGATGGTGTGGAGACACATGGACTCTCGAACGAATGGGTGAGAAATATATACCTAAATATATTATATGGGACGAGATATGCACGGTGTCGTTAGAAATATTAAAAACATTTCTTGAATGGTTGTTATTAAAGAATACTGCTGTAATAATGTGTGGTGATCATGGTCAACCACCACCTTTTATTGGTCAGTCTCCACATGAATGGCTGAAGAATAACGTAGATTATTATGAAGAAATAAATGATGACCATAGAGCTATTGATGAACCGCTGAAGGAGTTTAAAAGGTTAATTAGACTACAACCAGACAGAGTACAATGTGAAATAATGCGAGGAGTAATTCCAGAGACTTCTATGAGTGATTTTCTAAATTTATGGAATCCCGCTGATTTAATAGTTGCAAGTAGGAAGATAGTTCGTGATGAACTACAGAATAAATTATTTATGTTACATAAAGAAAAGTTTTCAGATCTACCTGTACCTTTGTGTTATCGCCCAGCAGATACTCGACGACAGAATATTGATGTTGAAATTCCTGGTGGTGGAATACAGAATCTTGTCTTGCACGATATTATTTTAGTCGATATTAATAATGTTGAGAATGCGCTGAGTATGAATAAATCACCGTGGACGTTAGGATACGCTATAACTATTCACTCATCACAGGGGTTAACTATTTCTGATACAAATATCTGGATTATAGATGATCGGATCGAATGGTCAAATTTAGTCTATCTCGCAGTTTCTCGAGTTAGAAGAATATCTCAACTACATAGGGTTATTATGAATTTTGCAGAAAATAATAATCAAACTGTTAATGATGACGTAATAAGAAAAACTATCTGGTTATAAGCAATGTGACAAAAAAAAAATAATCGTGACGTTGATATTGATACTGAATTTATTATAAAACTAAAA
>JAECUM010026914.1:0-37170 GCA_016617855.1 Megalonaias nervosa | reverse complement strand
TATATATATATATATATATATATACATATATATATATATATGAAAAAGCAAACACTTTTACTAAGTTAGGAACACTTTACCCAGGACTGTATTATTAAATAAATGCCATATTACAAACAAATGCACGTTGTTTTGTGTATATATCACAAAAATAAACGACTGATACTTTGCTTACTATTCAAATATACAAAATATACTTACAAGCCAAAGGCACCAATAGTGCGAGAGCAACTAATTCCAACATCTCCCTAGAGTTAATTCCAACGCTTTGTTCCGTCGCTGTCCGTCAAGGTTCTATAAGCTTATTATATCGTGATAAAACGTGTACACCTGGCGGCCGAGCCCCAGTGACGTTAGTCGCCAACTCTTCCTTTTACCCTGATTAGAAACGAACACGATGAAATATCAACACCTCTCTGCACGTGGCTGATAAATGCAGCTACTTATCTCATTTTAATAAGCAGTTGTATATCTTGTCTATGGAAAAGACGTGGTGAATTACACACTATCCTCTGAGGAAGAACCGTCTATAATATTGTAATGATAAAAGTAATTCTAATGCAGACTATTTATATTGTCTTATCATCAACAATGCACGGCAACTGCAATGTGACATCTGTTACCAAAACCCTACGATGGCATCTGTGTATTATTATCGACACTAACAAGTTAGTTACGATGCAGGAACCAAAAATACTTTCCTAAACGGTTGACACGGACTACAAGTATCATCCATGCGATTTTTAAGATGTTGTCTCCATGTAAAAGTGGTTGATTGATACATGCTGAGATACATTGCCGAGACCCCGTTTAGCATTTTCAAATATGTTGATCAGGTCACGAATGAGGGAAAGTGCAAACCATGAAATTCAAATTTGGATGATCTTTCCGATACAGTTGCACTAGAACTATGTCAATCACATTCAGCACAGAATTTGGAAATAATTTTCTGGACCTTACCACAGGATACCCCAAAACACTGAAGTTTCTCCTAATAAAAAAATTCCCCAAAATGCTGCAGTTGCTTGTCTTTGATTTAGTCCTTTTGTATCGAGCATATAATGAAATTAAATTGTATAACTTCCTTAATTCACGATCTTATTTTGTTTATGGTGAATTTTTTTATCCTAATGTTTACATATGTTTGATTACATAACTCATTCAACACACACACACACACACACACACACACACACACACACACACACACACACACACACACACACACACACACACACACACACACTGTAGAGAAAGACACGATCGCACACAAACTCCAGATTGTTATGAAATCGCCTGTTTCTTTGAAATGTAATACGGTTTTCTAGGCAAAAAAGGATAGGCACATTAATATTTAAAACGGCTTTAAAACATAATTTTAAAAAAAATAATAACATGGAAAACGTTGGCACTATGGTCCATTTTCTCTTAAACTCGATACTTATATTATCCACTTCGGCTACATATTATTTCTAACGTTTCCAATTATACCAGAAGTATTAGGAATGGATCAAATTTGTGATTGTTTTATGCAGAATGTGTTTGCATAGAAAGTTTTTATTTTCTTTAACAAATAACAGATGTTCGTGTAATTCTAAAATTCGGATCATTAGTTCGAATCCATTCCCCAAATAATTTGAGATGTGGCTAACAACAGGACAGTCAAGGATTAAACACTCAGTATGACCTATTACCACCTAACAAAGGCGAATTTAGCCTTTTCATATTTTTTCTTTTTGTTTTTCTTCAAAAACTGGTTTGTAGAAATGTTAATATGAAGAAATATATTATCGAAGACAATCAGTTTTGTATCTTTTGTACAATATGTAACGAAACAAAATAACTGGTCCACTTCTTTTCACCAATTGCACACAATGGCTGTGTGGACCAAATTTCACGTCTACCATTTAGATTTTATATTTCACTCCTTATTATGTTTTTATAATAAAATTATTATTTTATCTTAGCCTTCATAGGCGTGTTTTACAGAAACTGCATGAACAAGTATTCCCACTTAAAATCAAAACTCTTTATGACAGTCCTTTTTCCCGTTGCTGGTATCTTTGTGAGTTTAATCCTTAAAAAAAATCCGTCTCGATTGCCTGAGGTTAAGAAAGTTCACCATAATGCTTGATGCTATCGAAAACATTAGGTAGAAAATAGAAGACCGCGATGGCTTGCATAATGCACTGGAAGATCTGGGTCTGTGAAGTTAGTTAAGAATAATCAGTAGAACTGTTACGACCATGTAGTTTAATTACTTGTGTGTAAAAATTTGAATTCTTTTTATTTCATTTTTGTATCATTATATTTTTTTATGAGGATGATTATGTTCATGGAATCTGATATTTTTGAAAGAAACATCGTGTTTATTTAGAACATAAATATGACTCTCGGCTTTCGTAAGTTTTTTTATTAGATTGCCGACTGGATAAACAACCGGCGTAAACGATTGGTTGTGGCCAAGGTCATTTTCTAAGCATATGTGATTACATCGGGTACTACGATTGTTAGATGATGAAATAACCACGCGTTCGTCGTGCGCGTGCATGAAATGACGTCTTAGGTCGGTTTAAAAACACTTAGGTATCTGTGAAATAGTCAGAGTCGTTCTTATACCTTGAGAAGAAGGTATTATTTTCTTTGTGCTGGAAAGAGTTTATTTTTTTTTACATCTGTAGAGCTCGAGATGTGTCTTGTTATAGATTACAGCTATAGGAGTTCATCTACTTTTTAAATAATAATTTATTTTTCCCTGGAGAACTACACAAGTGGTTTAGGACAAAGACATTCTGTGAAATTCATTCTAAATTGGAATAGTACAGTACAAATTGTGGTTCAACGTGAAATTCTGGACATTTGTGTAAAGACTTCATCTGACGTCATCATCCACCATCTTGGAACGTCATCAAGATTCGAACCTGGATTCAATTAAAATTATTTAGTGATAGGACTTGTATCTTTTAAGTACAAGGATAAATGTTTGGATTTTCTTCACAAACTGTAAGTCCTATTTCATATTTTCACCTTTTCACCGTGTTTTCTTGGGACATAAATTATTTTTGTTAAAACTTACAAAGCTTGTTGTCTTCACTCTTTTCTTTTGTTACTTTTGAACGAGCCTATACGTAACAGAACAAACAATATTGACCGTGATCTGTAGGCGCATTATGCTACGGCGGATCAGGATCGATGTTGTTTGCAGTTGAACTCTTATAAGTGAGTATATACGTTAAGGCAGTAGCTCGACAATGCTTTTCTATTATTAGATCGTTATTCGCTGTACTATAAGACAACCAGCTATATTTGTAATGATTTTGCTTTGCTATAATGTAGGTTGGGTAACATTTCCAATTAAAGGATATTCGGATTGGAAACAAACGCTACTGAAATGAAATGAAGACAACTTTCATAATGCATTACATGCTTTTATGAAATGAACAAAAATGATGTGGTAAAATTGGATGCGAATCAAACAAAAAGATCGGTAAATAATGTTTATTCAATGGCACAATTTTCGCTTTGCAAAGTACAAGCTGTCAACCATGCTGGCGAATTGAAGTACGTGACGGAGGGAAGGAGTGAAAGATAAAATGAATGAAACTTTTCATCGCTCAACAGTGGACCTGCCTATAATTTTTCATCAAGTGTACTGATATATTTAAAAAAATGTTTGTCCATCGGTGTCGATCACGACAATAGCTTCTGTTATCTGTGGTCGAGCGTAGTGTTCGGAGGTGACTAGTGAGGCCCATCCGTACAAAGAAGTCTCTCTCGCATGTGGAGCATACAAGGGTTGTTATAGAAGTAAAAGTGTTGGCAGCTCTAGGACATTTTCTCTGCGCCTCAGCAATTTTCTGCTGTTCTGCTGTGTGGGTGATAAATGTGATATTGATCCGCCATGAGGACCGGTCTTGTGTGAGGTTCCTGCATGAGGCAATGTTGATGAACAAATTTTCAAAAACACTTTCAATGTGCCCTTGAAGCGCATCTTTTGTCCTCCAATAGCGCGCTCTTACTCGCAGAGTTCGCCATAGATCAGCTGTTTTGGAATACGTTCTTCGTGCATATTGACGATGTGATCTGCTCATACAACTTGGGCCATCTGCAACAACGTGTAGACAGATGGGATGAAATCTTTGGTCTCAGGTATTTTGTCTTGCCAAATAAACCGCAAATTGCTTCGAAGGCAGCTCATGTGGACTTGACACAGTTGTCGGGAATGTCTGGAGTAGACACTCCACGTCTTGTTTGCATACAGGAGGGAGGCGAGAGCTGCCACACGGAGCACTATCAGATTGCTGGTAAGACTGATTCTTCTGCGGTCACACACATTTCCAAGTAGTATCCCAAAGGCTGAGCAGACATTGGAAAGTATGTTGTTGACCTCAGTGTCAATGTTGACTGGACGTGAGAGCTTGCTGCCCAGATCGATTAAGCTGTCGACATCCTGGAGTTTCTGTCCCTTCACTGTGATGCTCGGTTCACAATATGGCTTCCCAGGGGCAGGTTGGAACATGACTTCGGTCTTTTTGGTCCTGATCGTGATGCCTTTGTTTTCGCATGCCTCAGCAAACATGTCCATGCTGTTATGCATTTCTTCATCTGATCTGGCATTAAGGGCGTCAAAGACTGTGATGAACTTATACGGGCAGCCGAATTTGGCCATGATCGTCCAAAGTCCATCTCTGCTGACTGTGACGAACGCCTTGGTCAGGCAAACATAGGTTGTGAAGAGGCCTGTGTGTCACTCCTAGCATTTCTCATGGAGTTGTCGTGAGAAGAAAATCACGTCGCCTGTCCCACGGCCTGCGGGGAAACTACACTGTCTTTTCTGGAAGTAGACCCTATTCAAGATGGCGAATGAGTCGATTATGCACGCGATAAAGTCTGATGTATTAACAGTACAGAAGAATCACTATGATATAACTTTAAATGCATTCACAATCCAAAGAGTCTCTAAGTAAAATCACAACAATCCCGTGACAGCTATTATTCCAGTAAATCTGAATATTTCAAGCACTGTAATTCCAACGAATGTTAAATTAAATAAACGAACCATCTAAATGAATAGCCTCCAAAACTGGTATATACAATTAAACGTCCCCAATTCTACATAATAATTTTCATCTACGCAAGTCTAATACGCAATACAGAGACATATGAAAGACGCAGACTCTTTTCAGAATCATTTTAATTAGTAAACAAGAACAAATTTCAGTCTATCAGAAATTAGGTCAGCCTGGCCTTTTCAAGAACGCATGTCTTCGTCGGATCACATGATGTTTACTTGAACAAGATTACAACTAAACCTAGGAACTGAATGAATGAATCTACATACTTGATACATGATTCATCTTGAAAGTGCGAACATACAAATGATAAGACATTTAGTATTTAAAATTAACTAAATAGCGCTGACAAACTATAAGTATGAATGAAAATACACATAATATTGGTATGTATGTATGTATGTATGTATGTATGTATGTATGTATGTATGTATCGAATCTAATGGTATGCCATCATTTGCATGATACACGGTGCAGTTGTGCATACTGGGTCTTTTGCCCCTGTTGTTTTAAGCAGGTGGTTTATATAGGCCACTGCCTTATTACCCCACGAAGTTTGCTTTTGCGTTAAAAAAGTGTTTTTGAGGCCTTGAAATTACATTTTAATAAACATCTTTTTTCCATGTGTAATCCTGACATAATTCAGAAAAAGTGAACACGACAATAGTCACTTAGACCAAACCGCCACCCTTAATCACAGCCAAAGGTCACGCACATAATATTAATTAAACATACAGAATAGTAAGCAGATGTGCTCTTGTAAATGTATGCACCCATATTAACAAACTGCATAAATCTTCCGAAAATAGTGTTAGCATGAGGATTGACCAATATCCACATCTTTTTTTATAGCGCTGTGAAAAATGAATTAAGTTTCAAAGCAATCCACTGAATAGCTGCATTCACAAACAAATTTCAAATTTTTGCAACCAGTTATAATCTACCAAGATCAATAAATATTATACGCATTGAGGGAGCACACATATGTGTCAGTATGCACCCTTAACAAATGATCATAAAAACTACGAATTTTCATACTGGTCAGTAAATGAGAGAAATATAACACGACAGATTAAGTGCACAAAGTTATGTCTTGCATTACATATAGCTATATGACAACCATGGCAGAACCCAAACGAAAATTGCAAGAGAACGATGCTTTGCTAATACGTGCATTTTCAGATGATGACCATAGCATATAAACAGTTTACTGAAAATGAAATGACAACTTCAGACAAATTGCATTTTAAACTGTCTGTCAAAACATTACATCCAGCTTCAAGAAACAGCAAGCAAAAATGACACGAAAACATTTTGTACAGTGATTTGTCGATATACGCATCTTGATCTTATGACTATTCTACGTAGAAATCTTCACAGATACCCATGAAAAACTAAAACGATGACCATAGAATGTATAACTTATTCACAGTGTTCCATTGAAAACTGAGAGATTAGTTGCATTTTAATAATTTGTCGTACTCTGCATCATGTTATATATACAAAGGACAATTACCTCACCAAATGTGCGTAAACAAAGTTATTATTAGATTTGCCAATATGCTGATAATGCCCCTAACCACGTCTTATGGCTCTCCAATGAATACTGCGATAGTAACACTTCTGCAAGAGTTTGCCATATACTGCAAGCAGATTCTGGTCAAAAAGGTTAATAATTTCTATCAAAGTTATTCGAGACTAGTAATTCGTCAATATTTGCATTTCAGGTGACAAGCAAAACATATGCAAACATTCGTAGCAGTCAGTTAAAAAGTATCGGATTATTTGCGAGAAAACGATTGCTTCCATGATCTAACAAACGGACAGAGGAATACAAGGATTTACAGATGCTCTAGTCTTTGCTCGGTCTGAACGAGCAATTTTAAAGAAATTAGCAGAACAAATATACTGCACGTGCATCGTTGAGAATAACTGAATTGAGCATTTACTTTACTAGCAGTTAGCAAAATGTACACGATGATTATATATATATATATATATATATATATATATATATATATATATATATATATATATATATATATATATATATATATATATATATATATATATCGTCTACAATGACAGTGTGGACGTCATCTAGAACCTACAAAGATGTTCGACCGTTTTAGTCGGCTAGGTAGCTGATATGAGATATCTCCGCATACAGGTTTGATTCACATCCGATTTTCGCCTAGCAGATACAGTTATACTCATTTTAGCTGCAATATGCATACTTGCAAACTTTGCTTGAATTGTCTGCGTAGCTTAGTATCAAAGATGTTGCCTTTCGCAACTCAGTCGTTGTTGCCTCGAAATTCGTTTATATACAGTAGGCTACCATTTTTCCAGTTGGATAATTAAACGATTTTCACGCGAATTTGCGGTACGCAAAGCGTCTCTTGGCATCGTCCATGTTGTCAGTTTGCGGTCAAATGAAGACGTAAACAAACTTCGTTTCGCCGTGGTACAAACGTTTGTTAGGGATGCATAAATAAAGCGCGGATTGGGAACAAAATCAAGAAGATTGCAATTTTTTTATTTGGTTGTCTGGTTGTCGGCGTTTTGGTTTACTTAAACATTTTTTCAGCTCATAAATTCTAGGACAATAAAAGAAAACAAAGTCACTATGTTCATGCTACTGCTTTAAGGTAATATTATATAGTTTCATTTATAGAATTAATTGCAGCAAAAAATAATTAATTGGGAGAATATAACCTATGCTGAGAAATATCAAATGCATCATCAGATCGTTTCATCTGCTTATATATATATATATATATATATATATATATATATATATATATATATATATATATATATATATATATATATATATATATATATATATATGGACCAAAGCATGGCTTTATTACCATATATTATGAACATCTTCACAAGAAAATTAAGTAGCACAGTGCAAATGAAAACAAAAAAAAAAATACAATGGTGCATTAATGTGAATACTTTCCAAAAATAATTGTAATTCACTAAAGTCATTTAAATATCGCTCTCAACAATTTTTTTTATAGATTGTCACCACTTGATTTTAGATGTAATTAAAAAGATATACTAATTCCCTGGAGTTATTGTTCACATTTGTGTTTTGAAATTGGATGTTATTACTTCCAAAGATGTTTTTATGTTGACCTTAAGTAAATTATATATCAAAGGTTTTAGTGCTTTATGAAGATAATAATAAAAAATATTTACTCAAGAGCTCTAATCAGATGAGAAAGGAAGTTGATGGTGTCAGTTTATATGAGAGGTTTTCAAACTAATCTAAAGCACATTGTCATTCTAATGAGAGAAAACGTGACGGAATCATCTTCGCCTAATTCTAAACATGAAAGCAGCGATCGAATGATCTGTATGACCAATGATAAAAATTCTTGAGATAAGTTTGATTTGACAGATAATCCAAGCAAGATATGAACCGGTACTTTCATTAAAATAGTTCGATGTAAATATGGAAAGTTGACCGAGGTAAAAGTTTTAATCATTGTTTGATGATAATGCGTAAAGAAACATGTCTAATTTAAAAATCGCTTAGTCATCAAAACGACTAAACCATAAGCAGGAACAAAGACCAATTGATGTTGCTCCAACGCAATCTAATTCTTTACTACATCATTTTCTTCTCACATGTGATGTACCTTCATACCAAACTGCAGCAAAACATTAGTGTGTAATACGTTTGGACTCTAATTATACCTCATTTATCGTCTCTCCACCTTTATCAGTGCATTTGATTAAACCTGTTTGGTTCGCAGACTAGGTCAACTCTTTCACAATAATTGGTAAGAACCATATACGAGAAGGAGTGTGACCTTCGCGTGCAGCCTATCAGGTTAGCATAATAATAGCATCAGCTTAATTCATCTTTTAAGAAGCTTACAAAAGCTGTAAAAATATTATTGAATGGTTTGGTCAAATTAGTTTCCTGGTGGCACTTTATTATGCTAGCCTGATAGCATTGTTTGTGAGAATAAAGAAAAAGAAATTCTTAACTTTGATTATCCCTTGAGCAGTGTGATATACCGATCTCATTGATTTCACTTCGTTTGGTGTTTTACGGCACAACAACACGATAGGCCATTTAGTGCCGATACAATTGGAGTAAAGTGCCTTGACTAAAGTCACGCCATAGAAGCTGAGCCGATCTGGTTGATGTTAACATTTGAATCCGCGACGTTTCGGTCGTGAATCCGGGGCGCTAACCACTGAGCCACCATAGCTCTCCTGGCACGTTGAAAGATAAAGTGTAAATGTATCCGGTTGTGAGGACTTTAGATAAGGAAACTCCGTTATCAAACATACACCCATCTCCCTTACGACCCAAAGATAGCCTGAAACTTTAACATATAGTTTTATATCATCGCATGGTCATTTACACCTCCTAAAAAAACACCCCACCCACAAACCACACAATCATTCAACTTTTGTTTATCCATATGGAAATCAGCATTCTCATACTTGTTGACGCATACGTGTATTCACAAACTCGCGTGTGTTTCACATCCACTTCTTATATTACCCATCAGAATGATAGATTTAAAGCCAACTCATACGCAAAGTATTAGAAGTAAAATATACAGTGAAGAAGAAACATCTAAACACAATCAGCCTAGTACATATAACGAAAGAAATAAATTCTTGATAGCGATTTTGAAGTCTGCTAGTGAATTGTTATTACTGCTATTGGATATCATGTTTTGTTTACGCAGATAATGTTCACGTTCTTGTATCATAATGATGTTCTGAAAGACATTCAACTGAATACGAAAGTGTGGTGAAGACTCTCCAATTAGAAACATCGTTGGTCGTGCCAGCTTAGGTATCATCTATAGGATGTTAACTCGTCAGTCTTTCAACTATAAAATGGAGAGTAAGTTCGGTGTGGAACAGCTGGAACATTAGATAAATTTAGAATAGTAACGACTATTTTTAATTGGGCTGTGTCCACTTCCAAGAATGTTGCATAAGCAGAATACAAACAACAAAGAATTTTAGAAACTGTCCATAAAAAAGGCACTAGACGATTTTATTTATTACTGTGTGAAAACGAAAAAATGTTCTTAACTACTGAGAAAAGAAACACGTGTCCACTTTCTAACCTATTGCACAAAGAAAGAGAAAAAGAAGGTCTTCATTTGCCTCTACCTAGTTTTTAGAGAGACTCAGAAATGGCTTGTGCGCTTAAACAAATATTAAACAACAAACAGTCGTACTGATTAGATTGTCTTACTACCGTACCGGTACGGTTAGCTTCAGAGGGTCTTCAAATCGTTAGTTGGTATGATGGTCAAACATTGATATCCAACAATTCCCTAGCAGCATACTAAATGGCACATTTAAGAATGTATCATGTTAACAGTGCCGGATTACCAAATAGGCAGAGCAGGCAGCGGTCTAGGGGCCCCGCGACAACGGATCAAAATAATATTGAATTGATTTGATCTTGACGTATTAGGAGATAATTTGCGGGGGGGGGGGGATATTTCGACTGCCTCCAGGGGCCTCCACAAGGTTTAATCCAGCACTGCATGTTAATTGCTACCGTTACCTGAATTATTTATTTTGGCTTGATTTTTATAAACTTTAAACAGCGTAATACATTCCAGCTTATATCACGAGTTGCAACATAGACTATCTGCAAGTCCTTAAAATATGCGAGCATCACGACATGGGATATAGAAACAAAAACCCCTGAGCAAGTTCGAGGGTATATGTCCTTGTGCAAACCACACTTGTAAAGCCAAAACTAACTCTTGAATGCAATAGGCGTGGCTAGGTTTCACAGTAGGTTTGATTTGTAAAGTGTCTCCCTTTTTCATATCAAGTTTTCAATTTTCACTGTGTTTTGTAACTATACTATGTTATATAAATGTTAAAGTGATGTATGCAGTCTGTGGCTGATGCAAGCAATACCAGCAACAAGAAGTCTATGAGAGACAGCAACCAAAATAACAATGTTTTCTGTTTCATCTGCTGTCACTTTATGTTTGTTTTGTTCGAGACCAGTATCAATGGTGTAATTCCATCGACTCGACTCAATTAATTTGTGATTACGCTTATGGGTTAGTTTTGCAAACCTATTTCTTCGAATATGTCAAGTGCAAATCGAGATTCGGGTGTGCTATATAACTTTTGTCTACGATGCAACATTGAGATGGTTACAAGTCTTTTGATATTGCAATTTAAATGAACACGTAATCAAAATTTATCAATATTTAGAATTAAAAAGTGTTTGCATGCTACCTGAATCTCTTCAACAAATAATTCATTGTGACGTTGTAATAAGATAAATATAATCAGCAAACTTGAATTTGATATCAAAATGTATTAGACAGTGGAGAAACAGAATCATAACTGATGATATCGACAGCTGTACCGGAAGCAAAGCTGAGTTTAGTGTTACTGATTAACAGAGTATGAGCATTGTTCAGGACAGTATCCTTAATATAATTTTCTACAATTACTTTATTCCATTTCCCAGCAACACAGTTCACCAAATCAAACTGCATCATTATCTACGCTTTATTAATGTGATTCAAAATGAAACCATTAACTTAATAGGCGTATCTCTGAATGCAGATGTGATTCCTCTAATGTAATATATATATATATATATATATATATATATATATATATATATATATATATATATATATATATATATATATATATATATATATATATAGATAGATAGATAGATAGATAGATAGATAGATATATAATGTACTGTACACTGAATTCGGCGCACGTTATTTATCTTACAAAAGGTTCGAAAGGATGCGCAGGCACTTGCAGAGTTGTATATAACAATGGTAATCCCAACTGTTAAATAAAAATAAAAACATTGATACGTTTGTTACAATCAGATGGATACGCGTGTGCACTGTATAGATTGAAAAGTATTGTGTTTGTAATTTGTGCCGCGCAGCTGGTGATTTTGTCATTCAATTTTATTGTTTTCATTATATGTCAAATTTAAGAAGGTACGTATCTTATTTATTCGTATTCAAAAATTCACAATAAAAATTAATGCTAATTGGATCATGTAATTACTATTTCTAATACTTATACTAAAATAAAAGTTTACAGCTTAGAAGACAGAAACAGATGGAAATTATATATCAGCTTTCTTCCTCTCATCATAAAGGCACATCACTTTTTAAACCTCTTCACCTTTTTTACGAGGACATCATACTGCGTACGTGCACTAATCATTGACGCTATAACATACACGACTAACTATGTTGCGCAAGCGATTGCTCTACCTCAACGATGTAAGTTGTATGCTATCACAAAAACAAACGAAACGAGAACAATGCATATGAACATGAGTAGGACAGGATATAACGCATTTACGCCATGACAATACCCGAAAACAGAAGTCGGAAACAGTTGTTGTTGCGGCAGAGTTTAACGCCATTTTTCAGTACAAGATAGGCTATATATGGCGGCCAGTATAAATGGTGGAGGAAGAACTCTGGAAAATCCCGGTAAGAACCACCGGCCCACGAGAAGATACTGGCAAGCTTTCTCATATACCCACATTGGCCGAACGCGAGACTCGAACCCATGCAGACAGAGGTGAAATGGCAATGATCCGTAACTGTGAGCGCTTTAGACCACTCGGCCACTTAATTTTATTTTTCAATCTCAAATAATTTTATGGCTAAAAATGGACAGTGGTTTTTGACCTGTTTTCATTTGTACCATTGCACAATCTAAATGTGGTACACAGTTGTGTGTTGTCATTACCATAGCCGTTTCAATCATTCCTATATCTCAATTTGACTGTGTTAAAATGTAATTGAAAGTTTACACTGAATTTCTCCTATGTGCCCCATTTTGGTTTTACGTTCTGTCTTAAATTAAGGAAATTTTCAATGGATGTTAGAAGGTTACATCAGTATTCATAATACGTCTTTGTACATCGATGCTCATTTTTCGTTCTGAATTGTGAAAAATGGAATCCTTCGTTTCACTTAAGTGTAGGATATTGAAATTCCAAAATAAAAATTAACATTTTCGGCAAAAGTTTAATCCCAAGGGTGAAATTGATTTGCATTGGTGAGATAATTTTACACTGGTGTTAACGCATGATCTATGTACGGAAATGCTCCTGTATCGATGACTATTCCAATTAGAAGGTCAAACCGGTGCAATTTGCAGCGCATGTGTACATACTGTAGAAATACACATTAATTATAACTTACAAATAACCATTAACCCTCTGTTCGCTTTTATTAAACATTTAGACGGTATGTTTTACCAACTTAGTAATTTTTTATGCTAAAAATGTATCAAAGGGTTTGAAATTTATGTAAATATCACCTGCCTATATTTGAAATATGTTTTAACGCCTCTTCACAAAATGATGAATAGTTATTGTTACTTTTCTTATGTTAACGTATTTCTTAGCAACAAAAAAAAAAAAAAAGCAAAAAAAAAAAAAAAAAAAAAAAAAAAAAAAAAAAAAAAAAAAAAAAAAAAAAAAACAGTACAGTATAGCAACTGATAATGTCATAGCCGTTTTCATTATCAGCAACGTACAGTCGATGTACAGTAGATACAGTAGTTTAGTATATTATGACTCAAGAAAATGAACATGGTCCCGAACGAGCACTTACGCCAGAAAGTGTAGTAAAATTGTGTCGTTACAACCTAAATGTGTGGAAAAAAGAGCAGTTGTACAGCTTGCTTACAATTTCATTTTTTTTTTTAATTTGATTAAAACAATCGAAAACTTCCGATTACAGAGTTTATGCAAATCGAAGGTCTCTTGGGTTTTTCACCTTAGCCCAAATGAAACATGCAAGCTAAAATTAAAAATTGTTTTATTCTGAAATATTTGAGAATTGTATAAATTTCTCTAGGTCGAATCGTGAGATTCCGAAATTAATAAATGTCAGACATGTAAAAAATGATCTTAACGCGGTTTCAACAGATAACACTCTTTGCAGCACGTGAAGCAATATATATATATATATATATATATATATATATATATATATATATATATATATATATATATATATACAGATACAGGGAGACACTTATTCAAGGACGTTCTCACGAAATGAATCCAATATACGTCCGCTTCGAAAAGCAGGGTAATATAAAATTAATTATGTCTGCTAAGTGTTTCCTTGAATCCACGGCTGAACAGATTATTGACTCATTTGCGAGTGTTAACCTCTAAACCACCCATGTTTACAAGCTTCGGGTAGTAATATTCAGGAAAAGTAAATAATATAATCGACCTTAAGAGACCAAAGCCAATTGAGCGAAAAGACATATGAAATAATCGCGTGGTCCAAGTCGATAGGCATAGTGACATGAACATTATCACGATAGTCGGGGTTTGATGGTTGGAGGAGACAATGATAAAGTGTACAAGAAAAAAATATCAAAAATAATATTTTTATTCAGAAAGACTAGCTGTACAAAGCATTACAACAGATGATCTTTGGATAAAATAATGGACCTGTTTACGTGCCTGGAAAACAAAAAAGCGTGAAAGAATTAGTATCTGTCTGAAACTTTGCAATATGAACAAAAACAATTCTACTTTTGCATTCATCTGCAGCACAACAATCTTTATTTAAAACACAGATAAACAATAACAACACGAACCGTTAGTGTGCATATCGGAAACTTCAGAACAGGTTGTCATTACTAATTAATTTTAGCTTTCAAACTCTTTTAGATTATAAATATTTGTTTCCAGTATCATGATGGATATCATTAGAGCATGTGTACACCTACAAATAAATACTTTCTTCAACTAACATATGTTCGAAATAATTTTAAATGATTCTTACGTCGTAATATAAATCGTAGAATTTATGATGGCATTTGCAAACAATAATGGAAGAAAAAAAGTACAAATTTTTAAAGTAAATATGTCAACAACAACCTTTTGGATTAAAGACATAAGTAAGCAGGTTTTAGCCTGAATATGTTGCTATACCTTGACATTCGCACTTTCTGCAATGTGCCACGTCGTACTTTATGCACCAAGGATGGCAATTGGGCGCTAGTGGCTCGCAATGGTCTGAATATAGAGAATATTGCATAAATTTCAAACGCAATTTATGAAACAAGTCGAATCATTTTGATTTTTATGTACTAGCATATTAAATGCAGAGAGCAGTAAGATTTTGAAATCAGAGAATAATTTTACTTTTTATTTCAGAGTGAGCCTTTCTTAAATAATTTTACAGATTATGATAATAATAACAATAGTAACAAAACGTGCATCTGTGAACGTCTTAAGTGGTTGTTACATTATTCTGACAGAGTGCAAAATTCTAGATAAAGTGTGAAAAAATTTCAAAGTTGTTATGTTCTCTCTCTCTCTCTTTCTGTGTGTGTGTGTGTGTGTTTGTGTGTGTGTGTGTGTGCATAATGTGTAATCCTTGAAACCAGATCATAGTAATTTTATGATGTTTTCCATTTAATGGAAAGAAACCGATGTTAGCCTTGTTATCTTTCGGTAATATTTTGGGTTTCTTTCAGAGCATAGCCGCACAATAGTTATTAGGTACCCTTTAGGGACCGTCCATATGATAAAATCAGGATAAAACATTGCACAGTCTAACTAATGAATAATGCAGTATCTACAATACAATTTTATGTCGGTTACCTCCACCTCCCGCAGTTCCTCCAGCGCTTCCTCCACCGGACATAGCTGCTCCCCCGCTTCCCCCACCAGCCATACCTCCGCCCACAGCTCCACCTCCTGATCCCCCACTTCCGCCACTCGAAGCTCCACCACTCGAAACAAGGGCCACCTCTCCACCTGTAACATACGCAACATAATCAATTGTTCCAAGGCTTTAGATAAAATGGTAATAAATTAGAAATAAAAGTGTTATCTAGAAACCAGAAGACAATTGTGAGTCAAATGTCAAATTTTAATGTCTTTACATTGGCTTTCTATTATTCGCTTTGAACATTTGTTTGCTTGATTATCTTGTTTCTTTGGTGGGGTTTTTTTTTGGGGGGGGGGGTTGTTGTTTTTTTTTTTTCGTGCGAACGAGAGACTTTGTGATACGTAAGATCGTAAAAGTTTTAAGAATGACTATAAAACACACAGTGTGTTCGTTAATTCATATTTCCGTTAATTAAACTTTGTGATAAAAGCTAGTAACAGCTAATTGCAGGAAAGAAAGCTTCTAGATCCAGTTAATTAGCTCTAATTGATCCTAATAAAGGACCACCCTTCAATGTACACTAATGACTGAGTCTTAATAAATAGTGTGTGTGTGTGTGTGTGTGTGTGTATGTGTATGTGTGCGATTTGGAATTTTAACGTATGCTTTTAAAACAATTTCAGTCATATCGATACGATGTCTACATTGCTTAATAAATAGATGTTCCAATAGCTTATACTACTTTTCTGGAAATGTTTGTATTGTGCTTGAGTTCTTGTACGATATTGCCTTACAATATCGATGAATACATTGTTAGATATGTCGCTGCTTCAAGCAACATTTTTAACTTGCCAGATATTTAAAGAAAGGTGATACGAGGTAAAATAGCATTCGCAGATGCTTTAAAATCTATACGTTAGAAAAGGATTTTCTGTTTTCAGTTCACGATTCACTGTTTTCGCCAGTTGCTGTTTGTTTTACCTGCCTAACATAAAATGAAAGAGTCACTCAAGTTTTAGCTGGGACAGCACTGTACGGTGGATGAGAGATATTTTTGGTCGTACGTAGTTTACAGTACAGAAGCTATTGCAGCAGCCTACCTGAATGGTTACAGTCTCCGTCGCATTTGTGTTCACAGGTTCCCGTTTCACACCCACTTGTCTGAACCACTGGAATTATAAGGGGTTCTGTTTTGTCACATTCATGGCATTCATCTTTGCATTGACATGTCGGACAACCGTCATGTCCAGCAGCTCCCATTGTGTAACCGTTCGTGCACTTTGCCATACAGTTTGTAGTACCGGTGCATGTGTGTACCGCAATCGCTGTAGAACTGGATTCACATCCCTCATGGCATGCTGTCATAAAAGATCATTATAAATGTAAACGTATGGCGACCCAAAACCCTAATGGAAAGCATACGGATTATTTATTACGATTTTTAACACACGTGCTAAACGTGCTTTTAATTTCGAGTTAGAGTGACTGAATTGGTTTTCTTGAAAACTGTATAGAACTTGTTGCCTAAATATCAGAAATATGCAAAAAAATTTTAATGTCGAATACTTTTAAAGGATAAATAGATTTCGAGATAAATCTGTATGTAGTTGTACTGTCTCTATTCCAAAATATAAACATGTATCCTTTACACAGAATTTCACTTATCCTTGATTACAATATTTCTCAGTAGAATATAACTCAAACACAACCGTAGCTGGAAAAGTACTCATGCTTTGATTTTGAACTACTTACGTTCAGTTTCAATGCACGTGCATATAGGACAACCGTCAGCTCCATCACTGCCAAGAGTATAACCGCTGTGACAGGTAGACATACAGTTCATTGTCGCTGGACATTTTTGCACAAGGGTTATCGGTGCTTGGGGCTTCGCAGCAGGTTTAACCTCTGTAACAAAATGCAAACGAAGCTTGCATATGGTTACATCAAGGTATAGGAAACTATACATTATACTTTAAGCAGAATATACAGTCTACTGTATAAATGAACATCATTATGGAACAAGATGGCGATACTTTAGCCCTATCAAAGATTTTGTCACAACTTCCTGTTCAGTATTTTTCAGATACTGCCAGGATATGTTCCTCCATCATAATGGAATCCCTTCTGTCCTTCATGTTTATATTTTCATGTCAGTTAGTTAGTTCGCAATAATTTGCAAACGTTGTGAGACGTTTAAGTGATATATATATATATATATATATATATATATATATATATATATATATATATATATATACTTCTTGAGAGCGCTCAACAATGTTTCCAATATATGGGTTTGGTGATTATAGAACCAGCTTCAGGGCAGATATTGTTAGACAATGTCATTTTAGTTTTCATGCTGTATTATCTAATAGTAATTGTTCAGCACAAATAAAATGTAACATTTTCAAGGTTGTACAAACTATGGGAGTACACATATACAACGGGGAAGTGGAGGAGGAAGCCTGGATGATGTAAGGGAGGGACATTAGGCATTTCAGAACTTTTATATCCTTCTGAAAGCCTTGATCCGCTGGCGATGTAGAGAGGAGGGTGATTCAATCTGAACACGCACCCTCAGGGTGGCAGTTGCAGGTCGGACACCCATCGCTACCACACTTGTAACCAGTTGTACAGGTCGATTTGCAGGAAAACACTCCGGTGCAGTCTAAGGGAGCATTAGAGAAGCTCTGTCCTGCAAAAGAAGTTGAAACATCTAATCATTATACTATAATAGAATCATCGACAAAACGTATTAACTGATAAGGATGGCCTAAAGATTCACAATTTGTTCAAGTGTATATTTTGACAACATGGTACATTACACAGGCAAAACACCGTGAAAATCTGCAGTTACTGGAATAGATTCCATTGGCCGAAATTATCCAGCGGATTGCACTGTTTCTACTTAACCTTTTTAATATCTATTTGGAAAGAGAGTTAGTTTTTTATTAAAGGATATATATATATATATATATATATATATATATATAATATATATATATATATATATATATATATATATATATATATATATATATAGATACAGAGATAAGGCTCTACGATAAATTTAAGAGTGATCATCATTTTTTGTGTCGTATCTACGATAGAACCATAAAGTCAGGAAATATTGTATATATGCTTAAGAAGTAACTTGTAAAAAATATTGGTGATCAGTATTGTTTAATGTAATATTAACGATGTACCTGACACATGTCCAACACAATCGCAGGTTGGACAGCCGTTGGTGCCACATTTAAATCCGGACAAGCATGTTCTTGGGCAGGAGAATAGCTGAGGACAGTTTGTTGGGATTGAAGCTGAAAATGTATAGTGCAATACACATTGGACGAATAATGTGCCATAGATAAACTTTATGAATTTAGCTCCCTCCAAATTATAAGCGTGCATTAATATGGCATTTATTTTATATGTAGAGTAAGACTGTATATTTAGGTTTAAGTAGATATAAGTTTTCATAATAAGATTCATCTTTTCAAACATCAGGTACGTTAATCGCGAAAGACAATCGCATTAAAGGACAGGTACGCAAGTACAATTTCTATACAGAAAGTTGAATAAATTGCTATAGAATTTGCATAATATGGGATGGCTGTAAGGAAAAGGCAAGACAGGCTTCAGTCAATGATAACAAGATAGTTATATGCGTAACATTTCTGAGAGATATAACAATAAATAAAATGTTTTCTTTCCATATTAGTAAATGTACCATGACATTAACATTACAATAAATAATAATAAGCAAAAATATCTCTTCTCACCAATTCTTGTAGCCGCCATTGTATTGCCGCCATGAGCCGCCATGGTCCCGACATTTTGCTGATGTGGAAGGCCCTGCATCACTTCCCCGGTATGTCCACTACAAGAGCAAATGGGACACCCATTCTGATCTGAACCTCTCAGATTATACCCCGTTTGACAGGTAGTCACGCAGTGCATTGCTTCAGGACATTGTTTCAGTTTTTCTACCATTGCCTGACCAGCTAGTCCTCCAGTACCACTGCTAGAGGAACCGCCTGCACCGCCAGTGGAATGACCTGACATTGGGTCATTCCCTGACATTCCGTATGAACCAAACCCAACTCCAGATCCCCCTGAAGGCAAACCTCCGCCGCCACCTAGAGCCATTCCGGCTTCAGCATTAAATGGTCCTTTGCCGTTATCCATCCCACCTCCACCATTCCCGTTCACAGCACCCATCATTGGATTCCCTCCTCCCATCATAGAATTTCCCCCACCCATCATTCCATTTGCACCACCGTTTCCACCTGAACCAGCAGCTGCTGATGCAAATGGACTCATTGGTTGAGACTCTGTGCCACTACCACTGTGTCCGCCAAATCCGGAAGAGCCACCTGCCATAGCACCCGTTGCAAATGGTCCCTGTGCCTGGCCTGCTCCTGACATACCTAATCCACTGGCTGCACTATTGCCTGACGCACTACCACCCATACCTCCATTTCCCATACCAGAATTTCCTGTCCCAAACGGCCCAGAGCTTTGTCCAGTTGTGTCTGTTCCCACTGCACCCATTCCACCAGCGCCGCCAAGTTCTCCGACACCTGTAGCAGATAAACCGGCAAATGCCCCCGCTCCAAATGGCCCCGATGATTCCCCAGTTGTGTCGGTGCTACTCGATCCTGGTCCCCCGGCTCCACCCATTCCACCAATGCCAGTGGCTGCTGCACCAGTACCAAAAGGTCCCGTTCCCATACCGGTTTGTGAGCCATCTCCACCCATGCCTCCAATTCCTGTCCCTGCTCCGCCTAGTTCGCCGATACCTGTAGCAGATAAACCAGCAAATGCTCCCGTTCCAAACGGCCCTGATGATTCACCAGTTGTATCGGTGCTACTCAATCCAGTTCCACCCATTCCTCCAGTTCCAGATGGTCCTTTTCCCACACCGGTCTGGGTCCCATCTCCACCCATGCCACCAATTCCAGTAGCAGATACCCCATCAAACGGTCCCTTTGCATGACCACCATTTCCACCGCCCATTCCGCCACTTACATCTGTCCCAACTCCACCCATACTATTTCCTCCATTTGGCTGATGTCCTCCCATGCCACCAATACCAGTAGCTGAGACTCCAGCAAATGATCCACTTCCAGCAAGTGTTCCACTGCCGTAATTATTTGTTCCTGCTGAGGATGTGTTATTATCAGGCTTGATACATCCAAACGGACCGCATGTATCAACCGTTGGACCAAACCCTTGACTTGCAGTGCCTGAGCCCGATGATCCCATTCCCGTAGTACTATGTCCATTTCCGGCTGCTACTTGAAATGGGCCCTTACCGCCAGCTCCTCCCGCCGCAGCAGAGAAAGGAAGACCGATCATCTGACCTCCTTGTGAACTTGCTAATTCACCATTCATTCCATTTCCGTTAGCATGCCCCATCATTGTATTTCCTGTACCTGTTCCACTCCCTACTCCTTGACCCCCACTGGATCCTCCACCTCCATTTGGATTGAGAGGCCCTGTGCCCGTCCCGACTCCACCATGGCCTGCATTGAATGGACCACCACCATTTGTGTTGAAAGGACCAGAGCCTGTACTAGCTCCAGCTCCGCCAGATCCGGTTCCCATGCTTGCGACCCCGCCATGCTGTCCTCCATTTACACCGACTGCTCCTGCTCCACCTCCTCCGGTTATTGCAGTACTCCCGCCGTTTGGATCAGTCGTGTCGCAACCATCATGACATTCTATTGAGATTAATCTTACTTCATTCTTAAGATTGTCCTCTTTCCGCTTTATTGTTCATTGAGTTTAAATGTAATAATAATAATAATAATAATAATAATAATAATAATAATAATCTGTTTATAAATTAAATTACTATGAAACATTCTTAAATGGCAATTTTACCTCAAAAATCAAAAAGTTGATTTTCTCTTGAATGCGTTTTGCATCTAATTATTTCATATTTTTCACGTTGTATTGTGTGTATATTTATGTACATTGATGTGTATATTCATGTGTTTGCATGTGGATGTGAATAAGGAAGAAAACCAACCTGTGTGGACAGCTATAAGACATTCGCATGTTGGGCAACCATCGTCACCACACTTGTAACCAAGCGTGCATTTGTCTGGACAAGAGAACGCTGCTGAACAGCTGACTTGCTTGGAGGTGTGGACTTCGGTAACGTGTAAGATGCCAACCACTAAATAAAAATAAATCATTAGAGTGTGCATAAGTGTTTATGTCACACAATTCAAGTTATTCGACAAAATTAAACCATGATAGCATAACCATCAATGCGAACAAAGAATTCCCTCTGGATACGACAAAACGCTATATGCCACTTAATTTAGTTTCAATCAGTTATTATAAGTGAATTCAAATGAGTGATATTTTGGTATGCAATCACAGAACAAACATAATCGAAACAGGTTTCAGACCGAGAGATATGCCATCAGAATGACATCATATCATTTTGAGACTTGGTCGATCAATCGTTACACTCACGCAATATTTGATTTATTACTTGATGATTTTGCATGCTTGTTTTTATTTCTTTGTTGTTTAACGTCAATCACGTCCTAAAAATATAAAGTGATCACAAATTAACCCTCACAATTGTATCTGATATATAATATACATCTCAATGTATAATGTATGTGCCAATAAAATTTTACAGATCTCCGTTCATAACCTTCACGCATGTCATATAGCGACTTGGTACTCGAAGAAGTTTGGGGTCAGGAAGAAATAAATTTTGATTTTGATGACAGAAGGAATATATATATATATATATATATATATATATATATATATATATATATATATATATATATATATATATATATATATTACCTTGAGGATGGATACATTCACATGTTGGGCAGCCGTCGTCACCACACTTGTAGCCGACAGTACATCCGGCGCTACAAGTAAGGGCACTTGAACACGTTACCAACTTGACTGGGATGACTTCCACTTTTTGTGGCTGAGCTGAACAGGACGATAAAAAATACGTCAAATTTCGGTTAGACGAAATGACACAGTATGTAACATTGCTCTTATATACATGTATTAATGGCAAAGTAAAAATTCATTACGTTTAAGTTTACAAAATAGCATGCGAAATAAAACTTTTCCCTTTTCTAATATGCTTAATTACATTACGCAATGAAAAGAGAAAATTGGCAAAAAAGGTGGTTAATTTAACTGAACATTTTTGCTTTGAAGTAATATATTTGCAACATGAGATCTCAATTAATTTTAATGGAAACTTCTTACTCACGTTGTAAGCATACACATTCTGGACAACCGTCGTGGCCAGCGGATCCGAGCTGGTAGCCATGCTTACATGACAACATACACTGAAGTGTGGCAGTGCATTCCAGTTGTCGTGCTGGAGCTGGTGCCGCGGTTGGTTCTGTGCGGTATCAAATAATCATAGTTACAAATCAAGACATTGGGTATAATATAGAAAAGCTGATGAATACGACGAAGGGGAAAGCTATCCTGAAAAAAGATGAAATAAAACAAAGAAGGAGAAAGAGATATATCCTGGAAAGAAGAGGAAATAAGAGAAAGAAGGAGAAGAAGATATCGGCTTGTAACACAATCTACTTCATAAAGAAGATACTTGGAAAGTTTTATCCCAAAGATAGATGGAACTGGAAAAAAGGCTTAGGTAAGAGAGTTACTAAAGGAAGTTAACATAATGACATGGCAATCATTTTCTATTACAAGATGCGGTTACGTACTTAGTGACAGTGTCTGCATAATTATGATATAATTATGATATCATTTTCATGATTTTTTTTTATCTAACACTAATGTATTCATTTCTTGCAAGACGTAAGTCTATATCAGATTTATCAAATCAATGCCTCGTATTATTATGTGGAGATAGATTGCAACTTTCATTTATTAGTAAATACGAAAAATTGTCGCTGGATATATAAAACCAAATTTAGAATTGTTACCTTATTTCAGCCTTTTCTATTACTGGAGTAAAATGTGTCATATTTGTTACAAAGCTTTTCAGATGAAGAAATTAGCTATAATGCATAATTGGAAAAGATGATTTCCATACGACATCGGAATACAAGCAATGGGAACTTTAACTGCCAGTGCTGATACCTGGAAAAATAATCGTGCCTCTTCTCTGAACTAAGAAAAGAGCGCATTCTCCTTATTTGCATTTGTTGTCATTAAAAGAAAATAAATCTGCGTTGAAACCTCAATGAAGTCATGACTGTCATAAAAATAGATTGCTTTAGATTATGCAAAGCAATACATTTGCGGATCGTGACTGTCAAGTAGCTGAGAAATAAATGAGTAATACACCTACGGAATTCGGTTGACTTCTAAAATTTGGATTTTCTATATACAGCTGACTTCAAAGTTACGTATCTACGGGAAATGGCCAAGAATATCGAAACGTAAATTATAATTCAAATACCTGGATTGCATGTACATTTCTGGCAATCACCCTGACCGGATAAGGAGTATCCATGGTGACATGATACAATGCAGTGGGCGACAGCCAGGCACTCGTGTTTCTCGGGTTCTGGTTTGAGAACTACAGCCGGAGGCTGGGCTTCTGCAATCAAACAGATAAACGTATAACTGAATAAATTTGTATAACCACGTTGAAAGATGAATGCATGTCAAAACCATTTTAGTGATTATAAAGAATATCTGTGACGGTCAGATGTCTAGGTCGTCTGCTTGATTAAGGTATTTTATTTCAGAATGTGCTTTAACATCTAGGGACTTGCAATCTGATACTCGACCTTGATATATCCATCGATAAAATTTGTTATGAATACCTTTCCTACGATCAAGCATTAAAATTGCCGACATTTCAGACTTTTGATGTCTTATGTACAACATTCAAGGCTTTTATACTGCAAGTCCAATGCAATTCCTTTGCGATTAAGATTCCCAAGTATGCATAGATTTTCATAAGTTTATATCGCCAAGATCCATACTTCTGCATTTGAATGACAATATTGCAAGACAGTACCTGGTAAGCATGCGCAAGTTTGACATCCGTCTCGACCTTTCTCTCCCAGTACATATCTGGTTTTGCAAGTCATCATGCAAAGTTTGGTTCCGGTGCATTCGCTGTGTGTCACGGGTTTCGGTTGTTGGACAAGGATGACTGGTTGGGGGGCGGGTGCTGAACAAGGATACAAAAGTCTACATCAATATAAAACTTAAGTGCGATTTATCTGTTTACAAGAAATGATAAAAATGTCTTAAAATAATAACTTCATAGAGTTATATTTGCTTTGGAACGTTTGTAATATTTGTTTTCATTCAAAGGATAATGTTTATAATATTGTGAATAGGCAGATGAAGTTCGACTTTCCGTGTACAAATGTAAATGACAGGACATAACTGTGGAATTTTCTTAGCAGAACTGTGGCCAAAGATGAAAAATATCATTGGTGGAAAATTTCAACTTGGCGCACGCAGAAGTGTAAAAGAAATACAAACAGCTATCATATTCATCAAAATAAAGTTCAGTTCTTGAATATTTGCTGCAGAATTCATTCTCAAAACTTCCTATTTATAAATGCTTCTAAATAACATCCATTTATATGTGTTATGTTCCGTTTGTGAAATTGAAGACTTGAAACATGTATGGAGTATTTTACTTGGCATCGTTACTTTGTAGGATATCGTACGCATAACATTATTCCTTACAAAAAGAAAATATTGCAAATGGCAAAATACAATACAATATCTGTTGTGTAGGTACCAATGTCTTTAATTGCAAGTTCAGTTACACAGAGTGATTTATATGGTGAAACCCAAACCAAGCATCTGTCAAACTCTTTAATTTTATATATATATATATATAAAGAATACAAATCATATGGTGAATAACAGTCCTTTCAAGTGCACTGGATCCAGCAAGGGATCACGTCTGTCAGGAATTGATTAATATAAATGAAATAAACTGACAACGAACAGTGCAAAAGTAGTATCTAACTAGCCTGAGCGCTTTCGACTCTTAATGAGTCTTTTCAAAACGCAAATACAAAACACACACAAGACAAACAAATAAACCACAAAAACTGTTGTGTTTGCAAAACTTTACATGGCTGTTGCTATAGGAATTAAACCTTTACACACAGCAGGTTTTGTGTTTTATTTGTTCATATATATATGGTATGTACGCAGTATCAGTGATATACCACGAGATGTATAAATTTTTCAT
Source organism: Megalonaias nervosa (assembly GCA_016617855.1). Lineage (NCBI taxonomy): Eukaryota > Metazoa > Mollusca > Bivalvia > Unionida > Unionidae > Megalonaias > Megalonaias nervosa. The sequence goes on along the minus strand of JAECUM010026914.1, from coordinate 11,218 downwards.
TGAAAGGAAGCGAGGGTTCCGAGTTTCCTTTTAATGAAACATTTATACAACGAGTGGTATATCATTGATGCAGCGTACATACTATACACATATTTTATTTATATCACATACATATACACATATTTGCCCTTTGAATGGAGTTACGACATGCTCCATGCAACTGTGTATTGACTGAGTAAATGAACTCCTCACATCCCTGCAAGTGTGTCCGTTACAAAATGTAGGTCCATGTATTTGCTTGTTGTTCGCAATCACATATGCAAATTGATAAGTTGATTGTTTTCTTTTTGAGTTTCTATTTTATTTACATTTATTAAATTAATATAAGACACACTTATGATTTAAACATGAAAGCTGGTTTTTATGAAGAAAGTAGGCCTACAGCACGGTTAGTTTTTTGTACACTGAACATGAACTCTCATGCATTCTCTTTCTGGCGTATGAAAATTAGCGTGGAATAGAAACTAAGCGAAATGACGAACCAGCAAGAGGTAATTAAAATATTTTAATATATTTACAGTTGATCTAAGTCACTATTCTGCACAATTAACAGTTCTAAAGACTATAAAATTCTCTCTCTCTCTCTCTCTCTCTCTCTCTCTCTCTCTCTTTGGACGGTTTGACTTAACTTTACCATCATTCAGAGGTCCAGAGACATCGTTCGTATGACACAAGCGAAAATCCCCAACGCTCGTATTTTCGTGGATTTTCGCCGTATCTAGCTACGATAATCCAGAGAGAGAGAGAGAGAGAGAGAGAGAGAGAGAGAGAGAGAGAGGTTTAAGAACAACAACATCAGCGCATTAAATACGTTACAGTATGTGTACCTAGTAACCGAAAAATTTAACTCACAGTATCGACAGGCTATTGGAACTATGTATCATTGATATTATGAACACTGTAAATAGATCCCAAGGAAAGTGTAAACATACGGATACGACGAACCATATTCTTGTAGGTTACTTGGTGCAAGTTCAGTTTTAATGTTTTCGTCCAGCGCAATTTGTTTTTCTCTCTCACTCCCGATTTTTGCATATTTTCCCTTAAGCACGAGAGGGAGAAGGAAACGGAAAAAAGAAAGGATTCCGATGCAGTTGTGTACCATTTTAATTTCATTTAGAAAACGGACTATTAATACTTGTTATCATTATTTTCATATTTCATTTATGATTAATGAGTAGAAATTCATAATTGATCTATATGCCTGCAGTTGAAAGAATGTGTATATATTCGTATTATTGCGCCATGGGCGAATCACAATTTGATATACCAATAGCATTGATTTATCAATTTGCTTCATACCAACACTTTAAAAGCCATGTTATTTTTAATGTGTGTGGTATATATATATATATATATATATATATATATATATATATATATATATATATATATATATATATATAATTATTTCCGGTGCTCAGCAAGTCAGAAGTGACGATGGAGATTTTAACCTTTTTGGCCAGTTAGTAGATGAGTATATTTGAAAAGTAAAGCAAGAAAGGGAACGAAAAGAAGAAGAAATGAAGCGGCAGCTTGAAAAAGCAAAAGCAGAAAGGAAATCAGCCTTAAAAGTAAGGAAGAAAAAAGCAGACGAAACAATTGGAAGTTGTCTGATCGCTAGCGATCGGGTCACTCGAGGAAGTGACCTTGATAAACTTTGTCCTAATAATGTTATTGCTGATGTTGATAGACTAGAAATTCTGATAAGTGGAAGACGAGCCGGCAATAATTCCCCAGGGATCATCAATGAAATAGTTGCTATTTGTCAGAGATTATTCACAGGTGGTATCATGGACATTAATGTTTATCGGGCACCTTTCGATGAAATTACCGATGATTACAACAGTGGCTAATCTCGACAGAGGTCAGGTATGCAATTAGATCAGCAACAAAAAAATAATATGATCATATACAATGCTCAACGTGGACCTGAAATGGTCAGGGTGATACATTCACGATTACCAACATATAAAGCAACTTTCAGAGATGGAGTCGTTGATGTCGCTCAAGTTTTATTCAGAACGGTTGAACCATAAGCGATCCCGATTGCAAAGCATTTAGGAATGAAAGCTGTATTGTAAGCCTTAATCTAATTAGCTTTAAAATATCACTTGACAGTGTAAATAAGCAGATATTCCACACTGGATTAAAACTGATATACAGCAACAGCTGGTGTATGTTATATGTTCACTAGGGTTTAAGTTCCATGGGAAAAATACTTTCAAGGCAGTCTTTTCTCCCCTTCCGTACTGATGTCTTGTATTTAATAAATAGTATAGAATGCCTTCTGCAGTTATTCTCCAATAACAAATAACATTACAAAAGCCATTGACGTTGCTCATGACAATGCTATGGCACCGTTGGTGATGCTGATGGTAAAGCATTCTCAGCAATCAAACAAAGACTAGCACGATTAATGCGACGAAAACAGTAGCCAGTAACACTGCCCAGCACCGAAGGGATACCAGCAAGTGTCAGTAAAATAATAAATCAAGCTGCAAATGAACGGTTGGAAGAATTAGCAGGTGAAAAATCCCAGAATATAGCTGCAAATCTAATAGCAGGGAGTGGCTTGTTCCGGCATCGTCGCTGATCCATCAATAATCGTTTGTTGGCACATCATTTTAGACAACAAGTAATATAACAAAAATGTTTAAGCGTGTATTTGATCCCGCATTTGACATGGATGCACCAGTGCTCAAGGATGCATCTGTACAAGATTATCCATATTATTCCTGTGAAGCCCGAGAACCAAATCAACGTGGACGAATCGAGCTACAAGTCCAAGATACATCAAGGTATATCCTACCCGCCGAGGCATTCATTGAAATTCAGGGTAAATTCGTGAAAAATGACAATACTGCATATGTAGCAAATGATAAATGTGGATTTGTTAATAATTGCATTATGGCATTATTTAAGAGTACCTCATATAACATCGACTGTAGACAAATCGAAGTATGTCACAATGACGTCGATGTTGCAACAACGATTCTTGGACTAGCCAGATATTCTGATGATTATTCAATGTCTGCTGGTCCATCAATGGTGTTCTCAAAGGATATTACCAACTATCCTGACCCTATACATTGTGACATACAACGACCAAAAAAAACATACAGCCGCTAATGACGCCGCCGACGTAGCCCCTGTAGTCATCAGTACTAATCCAGAATTTAACCTGGATTTTGCAGCACGATGATCGCAGATTAAGGCAGATGGTATATTTAGCTGTGTGATACCGTTGTCACATATCTTCGGATTCTGTAGACATGTTAGAAAAGTTATCTTTGGGGCCAAACATACGGTTGAGTTACTTCGAAAGGCCACCGACAACGATGCAATCTGGCAGTAATGCTGAAGCTTCTGGTAAAGTGGAACTATCAAACCTTGCATTATTGATGCCAACGATGACACCATCAATCACTGAAGAACAACGGCTGCTCTGTTTTATGGATAGCGGTGGTAAGTCGACGCTGTCATGGTTGACAATGACCACCGACTGAGATACAAGCACAACACCTTTATTTACATGGCAGATAGCGTCTCAACAGGGAATTTCAGCACCACGACATATATTGGTTGCATTTCAAGCTAAAGTACGATATGGAAGATCAAGAAAGAAACCTCATGGTGTTTGACAGTTTAAGGGTGTCGACGATTTCACTAAGAATAAACGGACACCAGGAACCATCCGAAGATATAATACTGAATTTCGAACAAAACAACTTAGCACGGGCGTATTATAGTTTGATGAGATTCATGGGGCGTGATCAAAACATTGATACTGGTCTGTAGATATCTCAGCGCGATTTCTCGTCGTTGTATCCGATCTATTTTATTTCTCATTAAAACATCAAGATCTGTTCAAACAATCGGTAGTTGATATACACGTGCGAGCTACTGTTAATGATATACCGGTTGGTCCTGGTGGTTATAGAGTAATCGCTGTTATACTGTCAGATACAACAATGCAGCTCGAAGGTGTTGGTGAACGAATGAGGGTTGTTGATGCATTTGTGGAAAACATGTGATTCCACTTTTGACATTGTAATTAAATCATTCATAATATTATTATGTAATATCAACACGTTAATGTTACTCCGACACCTGGTCAGATTAAAAAGCTACAATCAGGATCGAGAAAGAATTCTGCAATAAAAATATTACTGAAATCAACAGCGTTGCAAAGCCTAAATAAATTATCGCTGTCAGAACGTCAGATGAGGCACTTCAGTGACGCCCGGAAATCAAAGACCGGTATCAGACTTGATCTTTCTGCGGCTGCCATTAATGATATAGCAAAGACTGGTGGTACACTTCCACTTCTTGAAGCTATACCAGCATTGATTGCCGCTGCAGCTCCAGCTGCTGAAAAATCAGCTGCGATTGGTGCCGTTGGAACAGCTGCTAAAATGGCATTAAAGAAAGCTACAGCACACAGCCTAAAGACCTCACAAAAAATGGGACGAGGTTTAATATTACCAGGGACCCACCATTCATGGTACGGTCGGAGTCTGAGACTACCAGGAATGTTTCGCTAAGTAAGCTTCCCATGTCCAGGTTTTGATTTACTTGATGCTGCTCGTCGATTAAACATCAAAAACATCAGCGGGGTTTTCACGCGCTATCAATTACCAGAAAAACCAAATAACATCGAAACTGGTAGCATTAATCTCGATGGTTGTTCAGGTCTAGGTACTCACAGGGTTGCATATGCTGTAGATCCACGTAGTGTTGTTTATTTTGATTCGTATGGATTGGTGCCACCAAAGGAATGTTTAAATTCTAGAAGCGGATCTGCTAGCGTTCCACTCTGGTATTCAATGTTACCAACAGATTCACCTATATGCGGTCCAGAGGCACTTGCTGTACTCGATACTATATCAAGGTCACCAGAACCACCGCATAAAGTCGTGAATGAATATACTAGTGGACAGTATAACATATTTTAAACAACCATTAATAAGTAACGGATAATAACAATAATGGTAGATATTTACGGAAGATATCTCGCTAGAGTTAAGAAACTTGGTCCTGGTGAAGCTGATTTGTCAGTGTATGCAACTAGAGATGAGCTTGCTGAATTTATCAACCTCACTGGGGTTGACAAGGATGAAGATCTTGTTTTTCAGGAACAATATGGACGGCTAAAAACAAGCAATATTAGGTGGATCGATACTGTCCGACGAGTTTTTAGATGCTTCCGTCGATAATATCCCAGTATTTACTGAATCCGGGAAAATCAGAGACTCAAGCGTATCAATCGCGACAATCAGAAACGAGATTAATAAACATAAAACCGGTGATACAATGACTGGTTTCCTCAATATGAACAGAAATAAAATCGTCTCTCTGCTAGAACCAACATCAGACGATGACGCCGTAACGAAGAAATATGTGGACAAAAGAGACACTGCAGTCAGTGATAAATTAACCACATTGCGATCTCAGTATGAAAACGACGTTGTAGCTTTTCAGGATTTCCGTAGAACCAACTTTCGGAGACTCAATAAAGACATCGAAGATTTCTTTGGAGATGCAGTAGTCATTAACGCCAAACTCGCTGAAATTAACTCAAAACTATTTGAACTAGCCAACACCAAAGAGCTGCTATCAACAAAACAGTCGCAGATATATCCAGTGGAATTCCTGACATCGTTGAAAAAATCAGAAAGATTGAAGAGGATATAATTCATACGAATATCATCAACGCTGTATACACATTAAATGTAGGATTAGCAACATAGTCACAACAAAATAACTCCATCAGACATACCGCTGAGGTCACCGGCGTGTAAGGCTGTTCATTTTCAGGGCTGCAATATTTAGGATACTTACCACATATCCATGGTGTCATTCAACCGATAGATTTTCTGGAACCGTGTCAGTCGTATTAAATCAAAATACCGATGAAATATTCATATTGGATCCCGAAGACAAACAATTATCCTCAACGACGTATTGATGTTGTCTGGAATTCGTCGCAAAAACGCCTGAATTAATTACTTTGCATTTACATAATAAGCTACGTTCATCGTCTCACACAATCCTACAGATATGAACAAGTTTGTAAGTTGCAGGCATCGTTATAAAATATTATCGACACGCACATGGCAAAGCAGAAAAATGCCGCAGACGCATCATGGTTATCGACATTGTTGTGTACGCAGTATCCACCGTAGCAGCTAGAACAAAGACGTTATTCGGTACATTATGAGCGACATACGAAATAGCACCAGTAATAGGAATTGGTGTTGCAATTATCGTCAGTGTTGCTGGTATTCTTAACATTATCGCGAGGAAACTATCAACATGTGCGACTGAGAAATTTCATGAACATACAACACTATTGTCAGCGGAGTCACAAGCACAAGCGTGGTTATCATCGACGATATCGACAGAGTTGAACGACGGTGTAACATCAGACCATGAATTTATCGAAATAGGCAATATTTATTCCGACACATGTGCGTCATTGAGCGCTTGCACGAGGGATAAACGGTATAAAATAAAAATGACAGATACACGAGCACTATTTTTTTTTAATTGTCGCTAATACAACACCACCAACAAACACGATGATATCAGCGACGTCAACGGAGCCGGAGTTTGACCTTAGCTTTCCCACTTCCACCCCAGCCAGAGAATTAGCACTGGCACAATAGAGAGTATATTACAGCAGGCCAAATATCAGAGCAAAGTCGATTTGTGGATTATCCGCCAATAATGCACTGGTATTTTTATGGAAAACAAAACCGGATGGAACACCAGACTGGAATGTTGTTGGCATTCTAACAAGGAGTTATCAAATTGAGCAAATCAACGATGAATTTCAACGCAGAATTAAGTCTATCACAGGAAGAGAATCCAAGATAGTAATAACAGGACACGAGCCAACAGTACCACCACCAACACCACCAATTCAACCAGAACCTCAATGATCTGAGGTTATCACAGGAGAGCTCATAAATTATTGAAAATTTATAAAAGTTCTTTGACCTATCATATCGGCACTAGTGGTATCTGTGTTGAAGCAAACATTATAATTATTATCACGTATACGAGGATGATATTGTGACAGCGATGGATCTAGCAATTGTTACGTGTAGGCTCGTACAAATGTAACAGAAGAAAAGAGTGAAGTCAACAAGCTTTGTATATTTTAACAAAATAATGTATTTCCCTAGAAAACAATGTAAAAATTGGAAAATAGGACTTACGGTTTGTGAATATAATCCAAAATTTAATCCTAAGAATTAAAAATACAAGTCCTATCACTAAATAGTTCTATTAGAATCCAGGTTCGAATCTGGACGACGTACCAAAATGGAAGGCGATGACGTCAGATGTGGTCCTTGTACAAAACAACAATTTCTCAACTGAATCACAGTTTATGTTTCCGAATAATTCCAGAATAAATTTCCACTGAATTTCTATCTCCCAGAATTTATAAAACAGTACACTCGTTTGGTTTTTTAGAGAATAAATTATTTAAATTCCAAACACAAATGAATTTCAAAAACAATCTGGTAACCGATCCGGCCGTCTAGGTATCAGGAATACAACTAACTGACGGGAGCTCAGAAAGGGTTATATATTCACCCGAATGATTATCCCGTTCTCGCGAGACAGACTACGTGATCTAATAACACTTGAAATACGTAATAAGATATTTGCCAATTTGCACGTAGCTCAATCTAAGAACTAGACTATCACTCTAAAATAAATTTAAAAATAACACATTGTTTATCCAGATTAACACGTAGGCCAAAAAGGACCTTGAAAACAGCCAATTGTATTCGCGTAGCGATTAAACTACCGCGGACCAAGGTAAACTAAAAATATTATTAATGTAATACGTTTTACGTCTTAGATAAACAGAATTACTGAAAAAGGATTTTGAATCCCTACAATAATCATTACAATAAAATGTTATGGAACAAAAATAAAATAAAAAATAATTTTAAAACTAACACACAAGCAATTTAATTACATATATGTAACACAATAAAGCTAAAGAAGTCGTTGAATCAATGCGATGGGCATATGAAGAAATGCGTGATGAAATACGACAGTAATTCGAGAGATATATACAAGAGTATCCATACGATCATCTTGAACAAGAAATCATTACGTCAATAAAATATCTGAACCAAATAAAATTCGATGCCGAACTATATCAAAAGTTAATAATACAGACATTAATTCAGTGGGGTGATGTAACTGCAGGTGTTCGTGAGAAAACATAGAAATAATCATGTCTTGATCGTTTTGGTATTACCCATTTCAAGATACCTGGACTTGAAGGCGATGTGATGCAGCTCTTCATTAGTGATATCGTTGATGAATATTTTCCCGAAATAACACAAGCATTGGAAAAGACACAACTTCAATCAGCCCTCGCCACGACACTTAAACATATCAATGGTTACATCGCTAGTGATGGTGGTAGTGGTCGTCATATATCACCGGGCGTTGTCAACATCACATCAACGATATCCGTGAACCTCGTTTGTGATGCTGTTGATGGCAGTTATCAAGTAGATCCTGAAAAATCCAGCCAATCACTGATGATAGGACTGGCATAGCAGGGATATATTCTTTACTCATTTACCCCTTGTAATGTGGCGAATTTTGAAGACTTATTGAAACTTAAGGTTGAATAAATTGTGTTTTGAAGTTATCATAGTCAAGCCAGAAAGGTCTTGAGAAAGTTCACTGATATTTCACTTATTTCATCTCTGAAACATAAAAGGGTCTACGTTTAAGCTTCAGTAGGACTGACCAGGTCATCGTAACCGTATAGTGACACAGAGTACATAGAATTACCGACCGTATCAGTCGGAAGAGCACTTTATGTCAAATAATTGATCTTCAAAGGAAAGCTAATTGCAGCATATTTTAGGCTGGTGAAATCTGATGAAAGACATGATTATTTGGGGAGAATTTTAGGAACAGTTACTTCCGACTGGTCAGTAAAAATTAAGGCGTTCACTTTGGGAGACTTAGAATTTATAGGAGCAACTTTAGACAAATTTCTTTAGTTCGACTCTTGCCTTGTGAGAAGACAAAAGGTCCGACTCCTTGGGAAACTTGAGAATAGTGTTTTCCCTCGTAGAAAGGGCAGGTAGCTGTCTTAAAAAAGAAGACAGGCTATAGTGCTAGGACGCACGGTTTGTTGTGGAAAGAAACAGCATTAAGGAAACAGTTTTATACCCTCGAGAAGGAAGGAAGGAAGGAGAAGAAAGAAAAAAGGAAAACCCGTTGAGTCAGAGGGAAATCTGCATCTAAGAGAGGTAGGAATAATCAGGGGTCAGAAAGGGGACCAAAGCGCACGCATTAGACGTGGAAAACAAGACAAGAGGAGAGAGACGTCAGGTGATGCTGTCAAGCGTTGAATTGTACTCTCTAATTCAACACTCGTAACATGATGTAAATTGAACACTGCGACCAAATTCTATCAATGTAAATCTGTTGGATTGAAAAGTGAATTTTGGTTATGTATTAATTGATTACATTTATTTTAGTAAATCTGTTGGATTGAAAAGTGAAATTTTGGTTGTGTATTAATTGATTAAATTTATTTTTATTTATTGGTAAAGGGGGTTCGTAGTTGTTTATTTCTTTCAATAGCCTTGCTCAGCTATCTGTTAACGTTCCATCTATCCGTCCACACTGGGCAATAACATCGTGGGAGGTCATTCCCTAGTTAACGATCGCCAAATCAATTAAGGAGGCTTTAATGTTTTAAAGTCCCCCGTGGCAAAGTGGGGTCTGTCGTCCGGGATATTTTGAACAGTGGATAGCAGATCTGAGCATATGTTGAACAGAAATATAATGCCATAGCAGTGATAACTTTGTTTATTATTTAAGTAAGGAATTACGATGTGAATTGAGTCAATATCTATGCAATTTTGTAATTTGTGCATGCCATTGTTGAGACTTTCTTTATTGTTTGTTATGACATTGTAAGAAATTAAGATTCCGTACCTGAATTGCTGATAGCGTGGTCGTTGTCTGAATTCAAGTAATTCAGAAGGAATATTGCCTTTAGTTACTCTGGTGAGAAGAGATAATTAAGGAAGTCTCGGGGGAGTAATTGTACATTTGGTGTGAGCAAGCTGAATTTGGGGAAAATTCAGAATTTTGTACTGCCAAAAGTTGTTAGGTTACTTTTGAGTGATTTTAAGTAAGTCTGTAGGTTAAGACTTTACTAGAATAGAATATGGGTAAGTATTCTTAGGGAAGCTGTTTCCTGTAAGGCAGTAAAAGATTAGTAAGTACTAATCTAGGTAAGTTGGTTGGTGATACAGTCGAGTAGACTAGGATGGCAACTGATAGGCAGTTAGTCAGAGGATATAAATCTATAGGCCGTGATGAATTAGGTTATGAGGACCCAATTAGCGGAATTTGTAGAGCGGAGTCTCAAGGAATATAGAGAACAGCAGGCGGCAGAGAAAGAAAGGACGAGACAAGCCGAGGAAAACGAGAAAGAAAGAATCAGACAACCCGAGGAAAAAAGAAAGAATCAGACAGGCCGAAGAAAGAGATAAAGAAAGAGAAATTGAGTTAGCCAGATTGCAGGCCGAAGAAAGAGCCAGGGAGAGAGAACATGCGTTAGCCATGGAGAGACTAAGGATCGAAGCGGAATCTAGGAGGGGCGAAGAACTGAATGAACATTCAGGACCCTCAAGCAAAAGATCTGAGGATAGACGTATCGTCCAGATAGCCATGCCGATTTTTAATGACAAGGACGAAATTATTGATACCTTTTTAACGCAATTTGAAAAGTTAGCCTTAATACATCATATACCCAAAGACCAGTGGGCCATGAATATTTCTGCATTTTTGCAAGGAGCTGCCAAGGATGTCTACCATAATATGGCACCCATCGACAAATGGATGAAAATGACAGGAGCCGAGCTTACTTATGAAGGCATACGGGAAGATATCAGTATGACGGCTGAGCGATATGAGAGTGCACACTCTCGTCCGACCACATGGAGTGGCAGGGACCGAACCAGCGTCCCTGACTTTAGAAGAGCTAACGGTTTGACACCTCATAGGCGGAATGGTCAAAATGGTGGGAAGCTAGGGGCTGATAATCCCAGCCGTGATCAGTTCCGTGGCTCAGGAAGTCTCACGGGGTAGATAAGGGTACCCCTGGTAAGAAAGATGAAGTTGTGTGCTACGGTTGCAACAAACCTGGCCA
>JAECUM010026913.1:0-44167 GCA_016617855.1 Megalonaias nervosa | reverse complement strand
GAAAAGTGTAGGTTCATTTTACGCACAGCTGATCAAAGATACCCTCCATAAAGTTGTATGTATGTATGTATGTATGTATGTATGTATGTATGTATGTAATTTTGCTCTAAAACTCCCAGGAAACCTAGATAAAGAGCGTATTCATTTCAAGAGATCTAACTTTAGAAACGTAGGCAGTGAATCGCAAAGGCCCTATCATACGTCCTCCTGTCAGCAAGATAATTAGTAATGTTTTCCGCAGGAAAAAAAAATGATATCAATAGGTTACAATACCTACCCTATAGCTGGCGATGAGTCAGCTGTTAGCTTTTATCTCCAATGATAACAAACTTGTTTATCGTTCAGGATGTTGATTTTCCCTCTCCATAGGTAAGTAGTTAAGTAGGTAGGTAATTCGTTAGGCAGGTAAGTCGGTAGATAGATAGATAGCTAGATAGATACGTACGGATATAGGTAGGTAGATAGTTGGAAGGACATGCATTTTCTGTCAACTATCCGCATATCTTGCAACCTAAAAACCCATCTTACTTTATTCTTACATACCTAAACACCAATTACACAAAAGTAACATTTGTTTCCAAGACGGACATGGTATGCTCTCCTCCGTGGTATGCTAGGGAAACAAAACGTATCAGCATAGTTGAAATGCTTTTTAAGTTACATAGTCGTTACCTTTCACAGTGTAAATATATACTTGTACATGTATGTGTTCTCGTGATGATGAATAGCAATTTAGCATACAATTTCATGACAAAATTTGTTTTACTTGAAGTTACACCACGTTTTTTTTATTATCTTTGACGTAGAAATCTAATAGATCTATTCAAACACAAGACGTTAAAAAGCTTGTTTCATGGTATTCATATAAATTATTTTTGCTTATTTCACGGGCCATGAAGTTTCGCGTTTTAACTTACAGAGCTAAGATGTATATCTACCTGTTTTATGTTCCGGAAAAGTAAATAATATTCTTCAGCGTCCAAATGTGTAAATACAGATGACGATATGTTTAGTTTCTGTGCCATTTCTTGCAACCGCTGCCAGTTGTGCACATTAGTGTCAATATCTATTGGAAAAATTATGGCTCAAAATGAAATCTCTCTCTCTCTCTCTCTCTCTCTCTCTCTCTCTCTCTCTCACACACACACACACACACACACACACACACACACACACACATAATTGCCACCGTGTAATACTTCTAACCTGATTAACTGCTCAGTATTCCATCCGATTATTTGTATATCTACATCGTTTTTCTCTCAGTCTATGTGGTGTAGCACTTTCGAAAGTTGGTTTTGAAATTCGCATAGTCAGTTTTGCCTTCTTGTATTATTCAGCGTTTTCACTGTTTTCCCATGTGATCTGTCGTTGAACTAATCGAAGTATTATATCAACTTATTTAGTCCGAGTTGTTTAGTAAATTCAGATTCCAGGAGACAACCTTCATTGTCAGTTTAAATAAGATCAGGCTTATCCTGACAAAACACACTTCATTTCCACGTTTGTTTCCTTCAGTGAAGATGTCAACACGACTTTTCATTTGAGTTATAGGTGCCGAGTAAACTACATAAATCAGCGACTATAAGACGCATATGTGAAATTTATTGGTTGTAGAATGCGTTTTTAAGATTAGATGCCACGGTATCATATGCATAACTTTCATTATATAGTTCCCACTTCCACACCAATCTGCCACAGACCAAGGGATACAGTTAATACAAGAGTTGGCAAATAAATCAATATAACTGGAAAATTAAGTCCTCATGGGTATTAATATGAATGATAATTTGATAAGTTGAATGATAATTTGCTCTAAGACACTCCGAAAACTACTGGAAAAACTGACATTTTCATATTTGGTTTTACATTAAGAATGGCATAACTTGAAATAAAATATTAGGATACCATATATGTTAATAAAAAGTGTTTGATATGAAAATATCCACTAATGTACAACCTAGACAAATAGAAATACTCTTATAAAAGAGGTTTCTGGTGGATACGAATGACTAAACAGAAGAGGACTTGTGAATAGACTGCGTAGTTTTACGTTGACGTGATGGGTGTAAATTAAGAAGAAAATACATTCACGAGGAAGCTTACAGATCATTACTGAGGTGGTTGAGGGTGTTTGCTTTTCGACACTAAAACTGTGGAGTCATAAAGTTAGTAACTTCACGTCAAATTTTAAAAAGAAAATATATTCGCACGCTGCTCTTAAAAGTAGATAAGTAACAATTTGTTTTCCTCCAATGTTCCTTATAAATACCTTTCTTCAAGAACTCCCCTTAAAAGCCATTGCACATCTTTCGAGTAATAAGACAGTTGGCTTATAAAAATAAACACAGCACACATGTATAATATTTTATTAATATAATCGTTTTCCTGAAAAGAATATGGTTCTATAATTTCTCCTGATCCAAAAGGACAAAGAAACATGGGAGAAATGCGATTTTTAAGTGGGGATTCGATGAAGAAAATGGTGTAATAGTCTGTGTCTATAGTAATCTGGAATAATAATAAAAAATATGAAGGGAAACAGAAAATGCAACAACAACAATGCGACAAACTGAATTATGTTCCTCAAGGTCATCAGAGTTCGTAAACTTAAGTCCAATATATGTTTTAGTCACAAGACTCCTTTCAGAATTTTCAGTCCATGTTTACCATTTAATCTAAAATATTAATATTATCAAAACAGAACTGAGTCCAAGTCTCAGAAAGAACCTTCCACTACAATATATAATCACCTGGCTTATATTATAAGGAATAAGATGCCTTAAGTGGGAAAGAAAACCGTATTCTTACAGGAAAGTATTTCTTTTGATTCCTTCGAATCCAGCATAATGGGTATTTGGTAAGACCAAAAGTGGATGCTAAATATTGTAAACGACGCGTGCTAAATTACGATGATATGTTGGCATACATTTGACCCTGTAGCTTCGTGAAAAGGGACTAAGACAAATGTGGCACGGAAATATCAAGGTTTATCGGACCAAATCGTCTAAATCGCCGGGATGTCATAGCGGAGAAGATAAACAGAATCACAGATAAACATTATAAGTTTTCAACTTTGCAAGTTTGCGAGAAATGACACTTATAAAACATTTCATATTATTCATCTCAGTCATTTACTAATTCTTTATATACTCAGTCTCCTAATATTTTGAAGCATATTGCAGGTTTTGACATGATTTCCAACTTTTAACAGAGGGTCAAAGTTATAAATTGACTTACGTGATAACTCCGTATGAATTATTTCTCCATTATTTCCAAAATGTGGGTTAATGAGAAGCGGTTGAGCGATTTGAAAGGGTCATTAACAACTAAGTATAACGCTACAGTAGCCGCTTATACCAATTAATTAGCGTTCATTCATAACATATTGTAGACAGATAAAATACAGGTAGTCTTTGTTGTCATTTATATTAAACTTTCTGTTTCAAACGCACAAGCGATGGATCGGGAAAAATAATTTATAAGGGGGGCCTTAGTCATGATCCACGGTATTTTGTACATGCTACATAAACAAAATTAAGATTGAAAGCTTAAAAACCTGTCAGAGTAATTCAGTTGTTAAAATCCATTCTTAACCCGGTTAGATTTTGTTTGTTTGTTTTTATGTTTCATTTTTAATTGTTCTTTTTGCATTGCTTGAACGTATTAACGGTACTTCTCTGCAGTATTATAAAGTAGCCTTTATGAAAAGGTACATCCCAAAGCAAACCATCGATCTTTGAGGGCGACTGTTTATCTTTATAGTGATCGGTACGTGGATTTTGTCTCTGCGGTGGTAAAAGTGCATATTTTTATTTTTTTTTTTTTTATTTTTTTTTTGTACAGGCGTGCAACCTTATGTCTAGTTAACTTATGACCCTGAAAACTTGGGGATAATACTAAGGGTTTCTTATCAATTATTTAAAAGCTAGCATCTGCAGTATTAGCGCACACAAATTGTAAGTTATGCACACCATAAACTAAATTACATTATACAGGGCTTAATCCTTAGCACTACATTTGAATATTTTAGTCTAAAGATGCTACCTGCTGAATTATTGATATACATTGATACGCAGGGTAAAATATGGAGTATAGGACAAGTAAGAAGTAATAAAGTATACATGCAATGTACATTTATAAAGTTTTGTTGACCTCACATCAGAGTATTAAAATAAATTTATCGGAAACTTACTTGAAGCAATATTTGAAATCAAAGTTTAGGATTGAACGGTACAAAATACTGTCAGATGCCACGTCACAATACACCTCCACATTTGCTGACAATGTGGCTTGCTGTCCTCACATTTATTAAGAATGTGATTATTGACATTCATTGACAATGTGACAATAGTCATGTTTATTGATAATTTGACAATCTTCATATTTATTGACAATCTGACTATATCCACATTACTAACAGTTTGACTATGTTCACATTTATTGACGGTGTGACTATCTTCACATTTATTGACAATTCGATATCTTCACATTTATTGACAATTTGACATCTTCACATGTATTGACGGTGTGACTATCTTCACATTGCTGGCAATGAGACTATTTGTTTTACTTACAATTTGACAATCTTGATGTTTTTAGAGTTACCTGTCAATGGTTGTTTCTCCTGAAAAGGAAAGCTCATACCACAATACTAGAATGTGTTGAAATATATTCAAACGTATATGACAGTCAGCATATCTACGTAGTCGGGTATGCTTAATCATTCAGTAGCCGTCCAACGAACACATGAATCTATCTATCTATCTATCTATCTATCTGTCTGTCTGTCTGTCTGTCTGTCTGTCTATCTATCTATCTATCTATCTATCTATCTATCTATCTATCTATCTATCTATTGTAAGTACGTACGTACGTAGGAGTTGTATCTTATTTTGTGAAGGCTGAAAAAGCAAATGTTTTCTTTGCTCGGATGAAGTATTGAATCGGGATCAAACATTCTTTGGACAACCTCTAATATTTCTTTAAAACCATATCGATCTGAGAGGTAATGCAAACTACAGATGTGTAAATTCAATACATCTCGCATCGACCTTTTTACGATTGCTATCTTAAAAACAGTCACCTTTGTGTAGGTACATAATATGTAAATTCTTCCAGGTCTGTGCGCAGGAAACAAATGACATTGAACACAATAAACATCAGCCTTTTACAACTATGAAAGCTTTTCCCTACAACACAACGAACAGAAGAAGCAGAAAATCAACAGTATTTAACCAAGCTGAAAAATCATATTTTTTCTGCCAAGCGTCCCGTCTTTATCACAAATCGCGTACAGCTGTTACTTTTCACTCACGTGCATGGATACCTAACATATCCCCGAATTTGCTTGCGACACCCTGATTCAAAAACTTATTCCTAATTGCGTCCACTCCCTAGTTTGTTTACTTTGCAAGGATCCCTGCAAGCGATCCCCTCGCCTGTGAGTGCTGGTATTTAAATAGGTCACTAAAACCAACCATCTTCAATGGTTTACATTTTGAGAGCACCTAAGTGCTTATTTAAAACAATCTTACAAACATTATAATCACAGGATTAACATCTGGACCCATAAAAGACGACTACCAGTATTGAAATTTATAAACAACCCTACAAGATAAGAGGCCAGTCGGGTACTTGATGACCGTTTGCATCGCCTGTGTATTCAACATCAAATATTACCCCAAGCGACGAAGATAGCTTCAGACATCTTGTTTTCATCGTGGATACACTATTGACAAAACTTGCGCTGTTAATTTTCAGATCAGACCCTGGTGTCGCTAGATTTCTAAATAGCGTAATTTATTTGCATAGACGACACATCTATCATATAACAACAACCGTTTTAGACACTGTTTTGTAGAAGTAAATGTAATAAAAATACCACCCCACCGCACCCCTAGAAAAGAAGACCGCGGGGAAGGGGCTCGTGGCTTTGTGTATCAGTCTATTGTGAGCTGATACATTGTTCTTACACGAAGAGGAAATATCTGTTATCAGGAGAACACAATTAGTGTACATGTAGGCATTTGTATTCATCTTTTATTGGCTACTTTAAATGATATCGTGTGCCACTTTTATACTGATATAGCATTTTCTCTTTCCAAACAGAGCTTATTCCACAAGTTTAATTGAAATAATAATAATAATAATAATAATAATAATAATAATAATAACGTAGCACTGCATCATTTGATAGCTCTGCTTGTAATGTATTTAACCAGTCAGTTATGTTTCGTCTTTGTGCAATATTTGTTACAATCCTCCCACAAATTTAAAATAATTTTATGGCCATACCAAATGATTATACGTACATTTTCTATTGAAGAGTGACTTATATATCTGGCCTGTTGTGTGTGTGTGTGTGTGTGTGCTCGAGAGGTCGCGAGTTCGAACCCCGGCCGAGACTTATAAAAAAGGGTATTAGCAGCTGCCTCGCTTGGCGTTCAGGATTAAGAGGTTAGTGTTAGGACTGGTCGGCCTGGAGTCGGGATAATGTGACTGGGTGGTACATGATGGTACATGTCTGCGGCATGATGGCCCAGTGCTTACCATGCACATGTTATTATTAATTGTTCACTTATTGTTCATACCGTCTGCTGGACAAAGTTTTGTCTTAAATTTTTGACTGTACCTGGTTCTAGATTAGACTGACATTAAATTCTTGACTGTACGCGGTTCTAGATTGCAATGACATTAAAGTCTTGGTTGTAGCGGTTCTTGACTAGAATGACATTACATTCTTGACTGTATGCGGTTCTAGATTACAGTAAAATTAAATTCTTGACTGTACGCGATTCTAGATTAGAATGACATTAAATTTTTGAATGTACGCGGTTCTTGGTTAGAATGACATTAAATTATTGACTGTACGCGGTTCTAGATTAGAATGATATTAAAGTCTTGACTACGCGGTTCTAGATCAGAATGACATTAAATTCTTGACTGTATGCTGTTCTCGGTTAGAATGACATTAAATTCTTGACTGTACGCGGTTCTAGATTAGAATGATATTAAATTTTTGACTGTACGCGGTTCTAGATCAGAATGACTTTAAATTCTTGACTGTACGCTGTTCTAAATTAGAATGATATTAACAAAAACGTTTCAATGCAAGTTTATGTAATGAATCCGCTTACAAACAATAATTTCTTCCTAGATAATTCATAATTAGAAATTATCTGTGTTAAACACTAATACAATCCTCTAAAATCACGAGTGAGAAGTATTTCACCCATGGAACAGTCTAAGGTCATTAGACATAGCAAACACGCCAGGTAGCGAGCTGAGAGTCTATTGGCTCGAAGAGGTATAACACACACGTATAGAGAGTGTAACAGGTCGGTAACTGTCAGTGGTATAATAGACTGCGATCAGTTAGTTATTCTGTGTGACAATATATGTGGAAAGACGAATTCTCCAATAGTGACTGCAGCTACCACTCTTGTAACTGTTGGCTACACAACGGATCTACGTAATCCCTAGAACAAGACATGTAGTCGAGGAAAGTGTTTGTCAAATTCAACCTGCAGTGAAATAGTAATATTTACACTACTCGTCTGCTCAGTTGATGGATTCATATGTGAAAGCAGATATAGTTCAACATGCAATGGAACTTAATAATCCGCTGTAGCAAAGTGATTTGGAACGGACTTTGCTACATGTCCACTTACCACATATGGTTTTTATTGCTTCTCGGTAAGTTTTATCTGCTTACGAAACGTTAACAAGTAGTATATTTTGTGACGCACATTATATGTCAAATTGCCTTTTTTTAGCCTGACTTTTAAGAACATTTATATCAACTTGCTGTTTTCCTTGACTTTTAAGCAATTATATATCAATTTGTCTTTTTTCCCTTGACTTATGTACAGTGCTTACAATATTGGCCATATAGCTTGTATGTACATTTCGGTTGTCACTCTCGTTCAAATAACTTCTATCTACTATTTATTCTTTGCAGGCCATTATCATTTCATCCGTAGCCAGTATCATCCAAATAACTTGTATTTTCTTCATCGGTAGTCAGTGCCATTCAAAAAATGATGACGTTTCACTTCTTTATTTGAGCTGCCAAATACATGTACACAGATTAGTTTGGATTTCGCACTGTACTATTTCATGCAACAATTTAGTCCAACTATTCTAGTTCGTCAGTTTGTTTCATTAAAATTAATATACAAGTTGCTAATAAATGTAATATTAGTCAACTATTTGCCTTAATATACTTTTTAAACATGTTTTGAGAAATTCTATTTCACTCTAAGGTCAATAGTTCCACAAAAACAGCGTAGCAATTCGTTTTCCCTTAAAACACTGGTTATCCTGCATGGTAGGTCATTCTTGAGCTTTCTTGCGCTGTAGCGGACCCGTTAAAAGGTGACATTATTTTTGTGTTTCTTCTAAAATTGAAACAGCCATAGCTATTTAATTCTCCCAGACTACCCACCTTATACAACAATATTAACTGTCATAACATCTTATAATTTATAACATACTGTAATGCTGTAGTGCTGTAATGAATTGTGAATAGTTGTGGATTATCTTTATTCATTACAGACATACTACACTCTTATGCATTCGTCTCTACGTGCTCCTAATTGGATGGTAGATATATTATTATGAATATACCTGTATGTTACAAACATAACCATGTCATTTTGGCACTTAATTTCTTGCAACATTTTCATATAAAACATTGAACACGACTTTTAATACAATTTTCATTACAACTTATTCGTAACTAATGTGAATTATCTTTATTCATTACAATTACAGCGAGAGAGAGAGAGAGAGAGAGAGAGAGCAAAGTTGTTTTTTTTTTTTTTTTTTCTTCTTGGAATTCATCAAAAGTATGTACGCGTATATAATCTTCCTTCTTTAAATTTGAACAGTAACATGTGCTTTCCAATTTTGTTAATGGGGCTGTGGATTTGTTAACGTGGAAGGAATTCGAGCGGCGACGACCTGGGGCAGTAAGTGTGAAATATCGCTTCTGTCTTTAGCACGGCCTAATGGAGGCCGCCCTCGGGGAAAGGTTTGACTCGATTCAGTTCTTGATAGATCCATATTTATTATCTTTATATAAACGACTTTGGTAAGTACTGTCAGACTTTGGTCAGTACTGTCAGGCTGCTCATATGGTTGAACAGTCACGTGTTATTTATTATGTATCATTCACAAGTAGTAGAAGAGAGAGAGAGAGAGAGAGAGAGAGAGAGAGAGAGAGAGAGAGAGAGAGAGAGAGAGAGAGAGAGAGAGATATTTTCTGGAGACTATCCTAAAGTTGTACATTTTCCATCAATTCATCAGTAGTTATTTAAAGATGACTACACTCATGTTCTCGGACAATAGTGTCAAGTGGCACAATGACCACATAAATTTGTGAAAGGACATAAAACACAATGTTCATACTGGAGCAATATAAATGACATACATACATACATACATACATACATACATACATACATACATGCAGACATACAGACATACATACATATATTTTAATGTGGTTGGCTTATTGAAATACCATTATTCCGTTTCAAATATTGCTTATACGCTGTTTACATTTAATTTAGATAAAGAGCTTCTCATACAGTTGAGTTGATATGACTCATTTCGATGTGGATTCAAAAATTATTGCATATACATTGTTGGTTGATAGAATTATCTGACACCTCACAGTTCCATGTCCCAGTCCTCATATAGGAGTGAAAAAGTAAAAAATGTCCCAGTCCTTATATAGGAGTCACATAGTAAAAAAAAATGTCCCAGTCTTTATAAACGACTGAAATATTAAAAATGTTCCCTGTCCTTATGTAGCAGTGAAATATTAAATAAAAAAAAATGTCCCATTCTTTATATACGACTGAAATATTAAAAATGTTCCCTGTCCTTATGTAGCAGTGAAATATTAAAAAAAAAAATGTCCCAGTCTTTATAAACGACTGAACTATTAAAAATGTTCCCTGTCCTTATGTAGCAGTGAAATATTTTTTTAAAAAATGTCCCAGTCTTTATATACGACTGAAATATTAAAAATGTTCCCTGTCCTTATGTAGCAGTGAAATATTAAAAAAAAAATGTCCCAGTCTTTATATACGACTGAAATATTAAAAATGTTCCCTGTCCTTATGTAGCAGTGAAATATTTAAAAAAAATGTCCCAGTCTTTGTAAACGACTGAAATATTAAAAATGTTCCCTGTCCTTATGTAGCAGTGAAATATTTTTTAAAAAAATGTCCCAGTCTTTACATACGAGTGAAATGGTCGAATGCCACAATCACTATGCGCAATGAAATGGTCAAAATGTCCAAGACTTCATATACGTTTGAAATGGTAAAAAATTGTCTCAGTCTTTATATACGAATGCAGTGGTAAAAAATGACGTTGTAGTGTACGACAGTATTACATGCAAAAAAGCTGTGATGGGTTTTCTCACCCATGCGCCAGAGTTATCTTCCTGATATGGTAATATGCACATTTCAATGCAAAACATGATTTAATTATCAACATGTGTGTCAATCTGGATGGCAACACCTAACTGTATATCATAATTGCTTATATTTTCAAAACTGATGTTTCCAATTCCTTGATATTGGTAAATGTGAACAACATCACTTCTTTTAAACACATTTAATACATGTGCCTTTTAAAGCGGAAATCGATTCATCTTCAGACGGAATGATTAATGTACTTCTCATGTAAAGTTTGTGATTAAACAAAACACCGATAAAATTTATTGCATGTGTTTGATCTGTTTTTGAGAACATCTCTTTGTATATTTATTAACAGTGACAGCTAGATATATCATTCAGTGTAAAAAAATATATTGGATCAGTTTTCTTTGATTGCAGTGATCTTTGTACCACTCCATCTGAAATAATGTTCAGTAAAACCACGGCATTACAATTTTGAAAATATGAACGTCATATTGTTATAATATAGTTGATGTAATTTGTTCTAATTTTAACCGTTATTTAAATTAAATTTTCAGATTGGATAATTATGGCATATAAATAAACCTGTGTTATTGTGTGTTATTTATTTCATGAGGATAATATATAAAATTAACTATTAATCCACACAATTATATCCCGTTGCTGGAAATAATCTGATTAAAATCAGATCTGCACAGTCCTATGTGCAGTGGGGATCCGATTGTAATAAGATTGTGGAACTAATTAAAATGCGAATAAATGGTACTCAGTACCAAGTGATATACAACATCTAGAAATATAGCATTGGTACTTTGAACAAGTTATCAGCGAATTCAGTTTTAATTAGGAGAATATAATGCATGTTTAATCCCTTTAGAATACGTATATAAATAAACATTGTAGATGCATTTATTATGCTGTTGATAAATTGTGCATACAAATAGAGCACAAGAAAATTATAGAAAAGGACAAAGTCTTGGGTAAAGTTTACATGATCCTTTGGCGGAGCGCTTGATGCTGAACAATATATGACGATGTTACGTAACTCCCCTACTGTAGTAGGCATGATATTAGAACGTAATTTGTTGATGACACCGACATTCATTACTGTAGCACACTATTTCAAGTGAGAGATTGGATTCAGGCCATGGAGGTCAAGATGGTTTGATTCGAATGATTTATGACTCCGTTAAACAATGAAAGACAAAACAGGGCATGGGGAGACCACCAAGAAAAATGCCAAGGATGTGCTTCAAAAATTTTGATGCGCTAGACGACGCTGAGAGTTAACAAACGAGAATAAAATTTAACAACGAAAACAAACTATGTTAATTCACATTTTAAAGGTAAACGAAACTGACATTTATGTCAGTCAGAATGTTGTAATAACAACTTAGTCTATTTGTCTAGCATACGTTTAGACGACATGCATATCAATATGTCATAATTCCGACGACGTAAATACTTACTCAAGAGAAGAGATCAAACGTATACGCTTGACGTACACAAGCCGCGATGAGGGGCACGATATTTACCGTATTTTCCCCAGGCTGATATTTGCAAATCTGCCAACTTTCTATACAGAAAAGTATAGGCAGGCCGAGACAACACCTGGTTTATATTGGGATTATAAAACGTCATTATTTTGAAATTATGGACGCGATCTACTATAATATAGAAAAATGCTTTATAGGTATTGACTACACGTACCGTAACATGACTATTGTACAACTCACATAGGTCATGTACGCGCTCTGTCACTTTTTGCAGCTGTAGGTGTCATTTTGGAGAATTTGATTAAACATACCTTTAAATGGCGTTTATTCACTTCATTTCGCTCCTTGTACATAAAATTTCCATTAAAGATTATTGTATAAATTCGTTGAGAAATACTTAACAGTAGAATTCAATGATAAAGTACGTCGACAATACTAGACGCAGTCAGTCAAGCGGAGTGACCCCGTTTAAACCGGTTTCTGTCGCGCAATGATGTAACAGGGAAAGCGCCTGCTCTGCAAACATAAACAGAGACTCGAAAATGTCGTGATTTATAAACAAAGCCTATGAAAACACAGGCAGGAAAAAAAAAACCAGCACACAAGTCAAATAAATTGGAGGTAATTATGTAACTTCGTGCGTGTTTTATGGTATGTTGTATCTCATATTTCAGTTCGTACATAATACCTACTTTTACCGTTCAAATATCTTCCTTCATACGCGTAAAAGACAGTAGAAAATCAGCTGTCAATTCGGATTTTTTTTAGTTAAAATTTACATTATGCAAAATTATAATTTTGAAGAAATGTCATATGTACAATTTAAAAATAAAAAATACATATAAAAAAAAAATATATTTACGCGACTGTACATTGATTCCCCTCACTAATAATAGTTCCATCCAATATAAACTTTCTTGGCCGAACTGCCATAGTAAAAGTCCATAGCGATCGATAATGTTCGTCCGGAAAATTTTGTTATGACAATTATTGTGCAGATCACTCAAAAATCACGATTGAATAAACTTTTTTAAAACTATATTACGATCAAATTTGAAAACGAAAATTAATTTTTCAATTTATATAAGTAAATGCGCTTATATGGTCCATGCGACTTTTACTCTCGGTAATTTGCAAATCTTTTCACTATTTTTTTCTTTTCATTCATTAAGTCATACATTTGTTTGAAGTTACTGTTGGATAATACAAATTATTTTTAAAAAAATAAGTTAATGTTGGCATCAAAGGAGAGAGTCATAGTGACCTACACGTATATGGGCATCACTTGAATTAAATTATATTTACCAGTATCGTTCCTTTTAAATCTTACAATATCAGTATTGTATATCTACATATATATATTTATATGCATGTATACATTTTGTAAATCATCTCTTTGTGGAAAAATCTAAAGTAAAGCATTCAAAAGGCAGCTGTAATGATAGCAATTACGGAGTATACTTCTAACTTTTACACGATATTACTTCACAAATTTAACTGGGGAAAATATTACGTAATGTACTGAAAAAGGATGTAAAATGGATTAAATTCGTCATTACAAATCAAAGTTAGGCCGTATGTTGTGAAAAAGAAATAAGTGCGTTGCAATTTTTCCATCATGGCAGTTATTTTATTATCATTGTTTTGAAAATAACGATGTGAACATTAGACTGGATGGGAATTTATAAAATGATATCTTCGAGTTAATCTTTTACTACCACAAACAATAATTACGGACTGCTTCCATGGAAAATAATAAAGTAATACCGCAACATGTGAACTTCCCACCCCCACCTCGTCCCCAAGCGGTGCTATCACGACTGCATGCCGAAACTACTATCTTGCCACCTGCAAATGCAATCTGTTTATTATATTCTGTTTTATTATTTTATGTATTATGGGCCGGAGGCTTAAAGTACTGAATAAACTTTATGCTCTGTTCCCTTCCAATGTAACCAATTCATCTTCTCGACTAGTGTATACTGCCGTAACAGCCAGTGTGATCAATGGACTGCTCTTGTGGCAACGAATAGTAGTAGAAAGGATGTTTTCATATAATATTGGAAGTTTTGCCAGTAGTAAAATCAGACACTAGATTCACAAAATGTCAGATTCAAGCTACCATCTGTACTCGCTTATATGTTGTGACGAACTATATGGTTGGGGTGGGGTGCTCCCAATATTTTGTTTAACCTATTATAGAAGTCCCACCCAGGCTCTGTTTTGTTGATAGTTAAATACAGTGAAAGATAGATGTAAAGCTCCGAGCCCCCAGTCAGCAATGCCGACGGTTAGATGGTTAAATATACAAAAAAGGTTGAAATTCAACGAATAACAATTTAAAAACAATTCAGTAATCAAATCACTCAAATTTCGAATTACACTCCTTCCGCTTGACCCTTTAATAAGCCTGTTACATTGATTAGCAGTGTGAGATTGATTTCCACCATTCCTTGTATTTCTACTCATCTGTTGTATCCTTTCTCTCTCTTATTTGTCCCAATTCCTTCTCTTCTTCCTCCCCGACCTTTCGCCTGATTCATTCTCCTCCTCCTCCTCCTCCTCGACTTTCGCTAGACTCTTTCTCCTCCTCCTCCACTTTCTCCCCCACGACTACACTTCTGTCGGCTTCGACTGTCTCGGCTACAGTCTCAAGTACGTCTCCAACTCTTGAAGACTTGGGACCCAATGGAACCGGAAGTTCTCTGTCCCCTAAAAAGCTTCCTGTGAAAACACAAGGGCGGTACAATCTTTTCCTTAGCCCTCTCATCTCACGCTACATACAGCCTATCATCAGATAACGGCTATTAAATTTCTTCGGTCACGCATTCGTTCACATCGAGATACCCATACGTTCTTGTATGGTAAAACATGCGTCATACTACAGCATGGTATCAATTACTTCTTATACATACATCAATAAATTCCGTCACATCAGTACGTATTCCTAATCTCGTTATACTAAACAATATCACAATAATCAGACACATTTCTTTACCTTACAATTCATACAAAGTACGCAAATATTCAAATATCCATGCTCTGATATATGCATACGTCCATAGTAACTAATCTTACATACTTCAACCATGTTTCCAAATTCACAATTCAAGCATGTGCAAATTCTAACATAACGCATTAATAAATGCACTGGTTTACTACGAAGTAACCTAATAGCGAATTACAAAATTAATTCTTGAACACAAGCTAACAATCTACATAATTCTGCCTCGCATCTAATAATTCTACACGCAAGGCTCAAGCCCATTTCTCAAATACACATGTAAATGAAACACTACAAAGGTAATTCTACATACTAAAAGATCATAGCAGTTAAGTGTACATACTACAAATAATTACAATTATGATGCCGTAATATTCTGCAAAATCGAGCAAATAACTTACTGACCTTTTCGAAGCTTTGTCTTTCCTTAGAATCTATCTCTAAGTTCTGCCGCCAGATTACGAGTGGCTTCTTTCTCGGAGTAAACCCTACTGATCTATAATTCTTCTAGGCGAATTCTAAATTACTCTTACGATTTCGGAGGGTATCATTCAGGTCTGAATTGTAATCACGCCCTCTATCTCAATTTTGATGGGATATCGCTGTGAACCGATCCAATCAAACTTAGCGGACAATGTCCCCCTCGCTGTTTGTCAACGTGGGGACGGATAAGAACATATCCCGTTCACCCCGTGGACTTTCCTTTTGATCCTTGAACTAACCTTTAACATATAGGTGTGATAACGGCAAGCCTTTGATAAGTGACGTAACAGGTAGCCTTTGCCGACTCAAGTTTCCGGTCTCTGGCTGGTCATGGTAACCTTGCGTAAGAGTTCAACACTAACCCCGCGGCAATCTTTAGAGATCAAACACAAGGCCGTGGTAATATTCCCAAGACAGGTAGAGTATAGATTATACATGACTTTAGCTGGGTGCTTAGCAAACGTGACATATATCGAGTCCAACTGCCAAACTACACAGACCCAGATCATGGCATAATGCGCCGGCAGATCTGGGTTTGTGCAGTTTGTTAGGAGTAATGAGAAAACAAACAATATTGACCATGATCTGCAGGCGCATTATGCTATGGCAGATCAGGATATTTGTTGTTTGCAGTTTGACTGGTCTTTTAAGCGAGTATAAACGGTACATGCTTAAATTAAAAACAAAATAGCATTTGCATAAATTTATAAAATCAATCTTGAAATATCCCTAGTTATCGTCATTATTTCCAAGTAACGATATTAATGTAAGGAAATCAATGTACTGGTAGAACAGCAGCAATTTCGCGATTATACCCCAGTTTAATCTGAAATTATCTGCCCTTGAGCTCATTGGTCTACACATAACTAAGAATTTTAAACCATGGTATTCCTAACTTTAACGTGAAACCATACAGTTTTTGATAGCTATCTTTAACTTTGTGTTTGAAGTTGTATTTGCAGACCATAAGGGTAACAATTACCCCGCCTTACAATCTTCAAAATTGGTGTTGCTATTGTGTGATGCGAGTTGAGAGCAAGTGTGCCGTTGGTAACGAGGTTGCTGAAAAGTTACTTGTTCTATTGTTCTTATATGCGAAGGATGTCTGACAGCTTCAATGAATCACATATTCCTTAGACTGGAAAACTTGTTTCACTCTCCTTAATAGCGATAACTAGTCAGATAGAACTGATATATCGAATATGTTACAACAAAGAATGCATAATAGTTGTAATATTTTTGTTACAACTTTGAATCGCGTCAGTGCAAATGCACCAGAGTATTCTGTTTGTTTGCATTATTTGACAGATGATAGATGCGATCTTTGACCCAGAGCTTGAATGATATAA
This sequence comes from Megalonaias nervosa, assembly GCA_016617855.1. Taxonomy (NCBI): domain Eukaryota; kingdom Metazoa; phylum Mollusca; class Bivalvia; order Unionida; family Unionidae; genus Megalonaias; species Megalonaias nervosa. The sequence continues at coordinate 27,396 of JAECUM010026913.1, read as the reverse complement.
CGTATACTGGCTTATAAGTTAGGTCTATAAACAACATAGACCCTAATCTGCCATCGCATAATAGGTATAAGGTGATTTTTTTTCTCTGTTATTAACATAGTCAGCTTTTGCAAAATTAACTTTAACTGCGCAGCACGAAATGTTGTAATTACCTCATGCCCTCATCGATCTGACGTCTTATTATATCAAGGTGCGCTATGAACCGAGGTAGAGACATGGTTGGTTGGTTACGTCTTTTGATTCTTACTAAATAATGAAGGAGAACAATTCTTGTACAACTTCATTAATCAGAATGACTATCCAATGTATGAAAAGTCAATTAAAAGTATAAGAGACCTGGGCATTCTTTAACAATTACTCCCTGCTGTTAATCGGGCGCGCATGCTTCCGTTGCTTGAAACCGATGTGATCTGATTACTTGTATCCTGCTGAAAGCATTCACTCGTCATGATATACATTTTTGTGCATTTCATAAAGGAGACTATTGTTTTGAATCTGTGCAACTTGGGGCCCTGGGTGGTCGAGTGGTCTAAAGCGCTCGCCATCTCACCTCCGTCTGCGTGGGTTTGAGTCTCGGGCTCTGCCTATGTTGGTGTATGAGAAAGTTGCTCAGTAGCTTCCCGTGGGTCAGTGGTTGTTCCGGGATTTTTCATGGTTCTTCCTCAAATAGATAGACTGGCCGCCATGTATACTATAATATTTCATGTGCTGAAAATGGTGTTAAGATCACAACAATTGTGCAAATTTGATGAATTTTTCAATGCTCATTAAGTTATTTTCTTGTGGACAAAACTCATGGACTTCTTTTCCCATCTCATCTTCGTAATGAGCATTAATTTGGGGGAAGATATTCAACTAGGTGTCGCGCATAAAACTTCACTACACAATAAATTTTTAGTGACTTTGGATTCCTTGGGACCCTTAGCTATGAAAAAATTATCTTTTATTCTTTTAAAAGTTATATACTCCCACATTTCACAAGTTACCATCCTTGATTTCAAACAACTTTAATTCAGTTAACCGAAACCTTTCTATCCTGAAAGCCTTAAGAACATTTCAGTCCTATATGTAAATTTTACGCTAAATGAACCTCATAAAACCCTAAGCCCAAATCAGAGCACGCTGCCAGTCATTGGACTTTTAACAGCCTAAAAACATGAAGAATAAAAATAAATCCCCACATACAACTACAATTATTCCTAAATATGACAAATATATATTATCTAATATTTACTGGCTATCTTAGAAACACGTTAACATTTCTGATCTGTGAGAAAACAAATACTTGATCATATCTCATTCTGGGATGACACTAGAGAAACTCAGCAAACCGAAAATCCCTCGAAACAAGTAATTTATTTGGTCCCAGTAGACGACAGTCTTCAGTTTTTCGTTGTATTTGATTTAAATGTATTCTTTGGATCTGACATTTTCAGGATCTTGTATATATAATTTTAGTGCGTATTTAAATAAGGAAGAAACATAAGATCGTGTCTTGGTGACAAAGAGCTACCAGTATTATTTTAGTTAAAGTTTGGGATTTGAAATTTTCATATTTTGATGTTAGCCGCAGCTTTTACCTTATTCGTTTAATTAAGAATGAACTTGAAAAATTCGATTAAAACCAGTGGCGTAGCTAGCATATTTAGGTCCTTATGCAAAGCTTTCAGATGGGCACCTGCAATGTTAATTGCAATTTGGCGGTTTCAAAATTATGGAATTTGATGGGTGGTATATTGCATGTTCCTAGTTTCTTTCTATTCTGTAAAAATAATTTATTTGGATGGGCTCTTGGGCTCCATGTATTCGTGGGCTCCTATGCTTTACATACGTTTGATATGTGGCAGCTTATCCCCTGATGAAAAGTTAAAAGTGGATTTCAAATTGAGCTAAAAGTTTGGCTTTATGAAATATGTCACGACTAATTGCAAATTTCAGGTCTGATTTTATCTAAAGCCTTCAAACCGTAACAGGTAAAATACCTTTTTATAATAATATTGCTCCGCTTTCACGTGTACATATGGCTTGTTTTACATGTACTCTTCAGAGAATACTCTAATTTACGAGATCTTTTTGATCTTTTTACGTTTGCCTCTGGATATAGATAATATTATAATATATGTAACATTATAATTTTAATCCTGCACCAAAAACTGTCTGGATGCATTTATGCACTGCTGGTAATTTCGCAGCTGTTTTATTTCTATCCTAATTTGTTGTTATGGGTTTTGAAAGCTACGTCTGGAAGCATCTATCAAACTTGTATCAGGATACAGTTTATTTAAGACGACATGAAATCCCACTTTGATATTTGATATTGCCGCAAGCAATACAGCCCAGGGCCATTCATACATAATAAATAAACCAATGAACATATCAAAAAGTTTCAAGACTTCATAGTTTTTTCATTACACTTATGTAAGTAATCCAGTTCCAAAAATTGTGACATTGATGGCTGCTTAAGTATGAGTCATACAGGACATGTTGGCGTTCAGGACCGACTATTTTTTTTTTATAGAATTAGATTACACATGCCTTTAAGTGGCAATTATTCACTTTATTTTCATCCTCATACATCCATATTACTTTTGAGGTTTACACACACAGGGAAATTCATTCGGCAAATCAGTGTTAAAGTATGAAGACATTTTTGGACGAGGTCAACGAGGTCTCATGTGGTACGAACCGGATTGCATGTCGCGCTCTGCGATGTCGTAATGAAAGCCGACATGTTACAAAAAGCTCATGCTACCCTGTTACTTGTTACAACAGACCCAGCTTAGTACCTGGCCACCGTTGTAAAAGTCCATAGTCAGGAAGTTTTTGAATGACATTTAAGGTGCAGAACATTCAAAAATCATGATTGAATATACTTTGTTAAAATATATTAGTATTAAATTTTAGAACAACAGTCAATATTTAAATGACCACGTTGACATACACTTTATGTCTTAACAAATACCATTTTTGTTCCTCTTTTGAGAGGAAATACATGTCTAGTACAAACTACTCTTAATGAATTTTGGTTTTATACAAAAACCCAGTGCGCGCGTGTGTGTGTGTGTGTGTGTGTGTGTGTGTGTGTGTGTGTGTGATTTGGATTTTTAATGTAGCCTTAACAATTTTCAGTCATATCGCTACGATATCTGCTGTGCGGCAATTTATAGTGATGTCTAGCACTGGGGCATCATGCCGCAGACATGTAGCATGTTTCAGCCAGTCATATTATCCTGACACCAGGCCGACTAGTCCTAACACTAACCTCTTAATGCTGAGCGCTTAGCGAGGCAACTGTTAGAACCATTTTTATGTCTTTGGTATGACTCGGCCGGGTCTCTAACCTGCGACCTCCCCCGAGGCGGACGCTCTAACCAATAGGCCACCAGAACGGTCCAGAATCCCAGCATGATATGCAAACATCAAGATCATGAAGAAAATATTGGGTTAGTCTTGTTACATAACATATTTTAGGTCATATTCTTGAAACATCTTGTCCTCATATTTCATCATACCATTGTGCACAAAGTCATTCCCCAGAGATGCTGTTGTTATTGTTGGTATTGTGGGGTTTAACGCCATTTTCAGCACAAGATAGGTTATACATGGCGGCCAGTATAAATGGTGAAGAAGAACCCGGGAAAACCCCGGAAAGAACCACCAGCCCACGAGAAGCTACTGGCAAGCTTTCTCACATAACCCCATTAACCGAATCAGAGACTCGAACCTATGCAGACAGAGGTGAGATGGCAGTGATCCGTAACGGCGAGAGCTTTAGACCACTTGCCCCCCCCCCCGTTTGCAAGTGAGTTATAACTTGTAACATGTAAAATAATTGAATATATGCTTGAACTTTTCGTCGCGTTTACCGAGTGCAGATATGACCTTTTAATGTAACATCAGCTTTACTATTATTTCAAGCAACTCGATTTTGAAAAAGCTGATGAAATTTGTCTGCCTTTTGCTTAAAAACCAGAACCGACCAATATTGTAATATCGCATCAGCAGTTTTGTGTAACATCCGGACAGCAAACATTCACGCGTGTCTTCGAGTAGCAGTTGATAAAGATTTTATGCAGTTTTGAGTTCTGCTCTACACTTAAAAAAGTGGGATAAAAATTCTTAAATTTTCATGTACTGACACCCTTATATCGTATAAACTTATTTATTTATCTATTTATTTATTTAAACTCATTAGCTAATTTCTGCTCTCCTACAAGTATCAACCTTGTCATGATCAACGTCACGATATGACCAGTCCGCAACGTTTTTATCCACGAATAAAAGCAAACTATTCTGGATTGAGCGGTAACTTCAGTAAAATAACGGTCCTGCATGTTAACAGAGGGGAATTTTAAAATGATCCTCTTATTAAAAAATTGCAATATAGATATATTAGCCCTAAATATGACAAGTTGAAAAGTACATTCTTGATTTTTAAGATAATCATGCTTAACTTGCTGTCTAAACGGTTACATTCGTATCACTGACTTGAGCATTATTTTTCACATTCGTATAACTGACTGGAGCATTATTTATTATATTTGTATAACTGCCTGGAGCATTATTTATCATAATACTATAACTGATTTGAGCATTATGTATTACATTCGCATAAATGACAATATTTGTCACATTTGTATCACTGACTTGAGCATTATATATCACATTCGTATCAGTGACTTGAACGTTAGTTATCACATCTGGATCACTGACTGGAGCATTATTTATCACAATACTATAACAGATTTGAGCATTATTTATTACATTTGTATAAATGACATTTGTCACATTTGTGTCACTGACTTGGGCATTATTTATCACATTCGTATCATTGACGAGCATTATTTGTCACGTTCGTATCACTGACTTGAGCATTATTTATCACATTCATATCACTGTCTTGAGCATTATTTATGCTCGTGGATAACGTAGATACAGATAGACATGTGAAACATAAGAATCTCTGCTGAAATAAGAAAGCGTTGTGAAAAGTATATGATTAGAGTAAACAGCTCATTAGAATGAGTAATAAGTATTATAAAAAGACAGATTTTTAATATAAATATGGCCATGCCACCAAGTTAGCATGCAATGCTTAGGAGTAAGTAATTTGAATCTGGATGTAACTGTTACCCTAACACTACTCTTTCATATATTGCTAACGAGTTTTCTTCTTGCTATCGTCTTGGGTCGTAATGTTTATTTAAGCAAAGTCTCCGATAGTCATCAGGAAAATGATGCACTGTGAGTAAATCTTTGTTAAAGTATCGCCATCAAAATGCTGGAAAAATAGCCACAAGAATTGTTGATTGTATACCTTGTTCTAACGATAACTTACAGAAGGCTAGGAAAAGTACAAAATAGGTAAAGCGCATGAAAGGCGAGAGGTAAGCGAATATCGTGTGCAGGTAATTTTATGGCTCTATCTCCTTAAGTTATAATGATTTTACTTTTGTACATTCTTCACTACCGACTTTTTTTTATTAATCCATATATAATATTATCTAAATCAAATTAAACAAAGTTATGCCAAATGTTGATATACGTTAGGGTGTTAGCCCAGTTCTTTGAAGAATCTCAATAGCACACAATGCTGTTTTTTAAAAGAACTATCTGTTCATATGCTAAGTATGGAGTTCCCCTTTTGATAGAAAAAAGGCGATACCAGGCAGCTTGAGTTGCCCTTGCGTGTAAGATTGGTCTGAACAATAATTAGGAATGATATAGAACGGTCCATCAACCCAGAATGATATTGGTTTTGGAGTAAATGCAATAAAATGCTTTGATACTAACAAGACTTCTAACGATATAATGAGCTCCAATAATGTTCCATTTTTTGTTCTACCAATATTAAACTGGACTCACGGTGGTGTTCTATGTAACAACAATTCATCATAATCCTATCTCCGAAGTCCAGCAAATTTTACATCGTAGAAGAAAATTCCACACGCAATTTACAACTTACTTTAAAGTAACGGACGCCCCAGTGTTTTCTTTTCTTTTAATTTTTTTCTCGCGAAAAGAAGCGTAAAGTCACTTTTGAAATATAAATCGTCGTTCTCTAAATATAGCACTTTGGACATATGACGTTATTATATCTCGGTTCAACGGAACATATTTCTACGACTAAGATGCTCCTGTAACTAATTATACATTTAATAGACATACTGTTGTAATTTCTAGTTGGGGTGTGTCACCTATCTTATCTTTGCACACGTTTTATTGATCACATTGAAGGCAATGGTTCTTGACTAGTAATGGTAACGTTCAGTGTTTGGGCAGATCCTCTTCTTCCGTCGCCAAATTGCACCAGTTTTTATTGACATTTGTGCTAAATCGTCACAAAAATATGTTCTATGTAAGCCATTACGTCATACTTTACAAATCAAGTCAACTGGAAGGAAGCACATTTTAAATGTAGGTTAATCTCCTTTGTACAGGCATTATCAGTGTCAAAGAAGCACTTTTTAAATGTAGTTTTATCTCCGTTCTACAGGCATTATCAGTGTCAAAGATGCCTACGCATGTCCGCAACAGCCAGCGAATGAGGCGTTTTCTTGTTTTAGAGACTACAGTTCTCAGAAACTAAACTTGGACAGCAGCGAACGTCAGCTGTACTCAGGGATTGATGTAGAGATACTGCGAGCGTTTTGCAGGTATTTTCTTTTCTAGGGTATTTGGTATCAACACAATTAAAAAATGGTACATACATTTCTATGAACTCTTTGTTTTCCTTACCATATTTCAAATTTCGTTATCAATTTTTCTTTCTTTGTGTAGATTTCGAATGTTTCATTTTGATTTTCAATACTGTAAGAATTTGTCCCCTATCTTGCATCTGATAAAAGTCGAAGTAGTGCTAGTTTAAAAATGGGGTGTTTTTTGGTTACATTTTTTGGCTTCTCCAGAATATACCTTCTCGTGAAAAGAACAAGTGTATTAAATAAGATACACAATAAATGGCACTCAGTTGTGTATAATAAAGAATACATCATTGATATTGGTTCAATGATATTCTACATTTGTATTACCAGTCAATACATCTCACTAAATGTAATAGCAATGCTTTTCTGAACCTTTAAAATGGCATTATAACACAAAGAATGTGCTAACTGAATTATGTCGACGATATACAAGGATTATTATATTATCATTCATGTATATAAGTATATTCATAATTTCCAGAAATATATCGATGCGAAAATAAGTTTTGTTACAATAAGTCTGTCCTCAAACATCTGTGATTGAAAAGTATGTCTCCTTTTCACAACATAACTTGCATGTCGTTATGATTTGCGAGCGTGTGATGTTTCATACACTTATAAAACTGAATGCATTGTGAAATTTACAGCTCCTTTAAATCAGCAATGACTTGCATCTCAGAGCTCATAAGAACGTGTCCCGAGAATAAGCATTCTGATATCGAAATGGCATTGGTCAATTTCCAAGGATCAGAAACGGTGCTAGCTAATCTTTGTCAAACAGAGGATTTGTATGAAAGTAAGTACTATACTATATATTCTTTCATGCATCTTTTCAACATTGATCATCTTAACTTCTCTAGAATACTGATCATATATTTGATGAAGAAATAGTCATCAGATGCTTTCTTTCATTACTTGCGTACCTACATTAGTACTTACTTATTTATTTATTTATTCCATAGTAAAATGCTCGAATACGTTATTCATATATAACATTTATTCACGTAAGGACATTTTTGGCCAGCAATAGGGGCTATTTGTTGCTAAATTGATCACCTTTATATCATAGCTTTCAAAGCCATTTGGCCACGAATGTCCCAGATTTCTCATCCATATTTAGCTATCTCCGATTTTCTGAACCTTAGTGTCATCTGTTTTCTTTGTCTAAGTTTGAATGATAACACAAATTGTGGTCCACATTGAGAGATAGTTAACCTTGAAGAAAGTCGTTTCTAAAATGTCCACTTTTACGATGATCGACATGACAATATTTAAATTTCTTCGTATTCAACTGATGCGAAAAATTCAAATATTTTCCAGTTGTAATTGAACGGCGATTGGTTTTCGTATGGTTTATGAAATAATTAATATGTCTGTAACGTACCATTATAGACTGCTCTTTGGCTACAATTTAGTGTAGCATTTGTCATTTTCATTTGTAGAGTATGCTCAATACCAGACTTGTTTCTATACACGTGGATTGAGGTCACAGAAGTGTTTCCAGTCGTCATTTAATTCCAGTATTCATCTGATGTCCAGCTTTGAAGATCTTTCTTTAGAAGATACATGCAGGTACATTTTTAAAACAATCATCCAGAATTAATCAAAGCCAGTGAAAATAAACTATAATTAATATTTCAATATCATAAAACTCCTGCAATTATAAATTACACTTGACTTTCACACTATACATGCTAATCAACCTTGAAACATCATACAGGTTTTGGTTGAAATAGAATTTCGAGCAATTACCACATAACCACGGAAAAGGAACATAAATTAGACCAGTGCAGAATGCAGTGCTGTCTTTCTTTCATTCCTTTTTCGCAGGTGAAATAGGTGGTCGGTGAAAAATTACAAACAGTGACAGAGACTCAACTGTCTTTTTCACCTTGTTCCTGTAGACAAAGGAGTGTCGTTTCAATTAATACAGGGGGACAACCCACATCAGACTGATGGTATATACAAAAACTTGTAATAATTTTTCTCTGTGTGTTCCACGGTCAAAGCAATGCATATGGTCAACACAGTATGTAACCTATTTATTCTTTGAGGTGGATGAAAGGTTCACAAATGTGAAAATATAATTTTATTAAATGAATAGAATGAGTGATAAGTACAAAAGACGAAAATACTGCAATAAAATTTGAACAGCATCAAAATACTGTCTTACAATTAGATTTCATTTTTACCCGTCACAAAGGTAGGCCAACGATCTTTCTGCCATAAACAGTTGCAGGTTTCTTATTTACCACAATAATTTTCTATTCACAAAGTTAAAAGGCAAATCACTAATACTATAAGGGTGACTTTAAGGGTTCAATCCAGGAATCCACATTGAGAAGTTACATCAAAAGCAAATGTTTACCTTTGCACAACCGATATATTTAACAAAAAGGATATGTATTCATGACAGGTGACTGGCACCTGCTATATGCAGATACAGACAAGTCAAATATAAACAATAAAATGACTAAGTAACACGATTTAAGGAAAGAAGAGGTGTTGAATCCTAATTAATTCGGTGTCTTTAAGATAAATGTAATATTTACACGAGGTACTATAAATGTCATCAAGAAGTATACCTTCACAAAACACCGCTAGCCCTGACTTTACAAACACGACGTTAGAATACAGAATTCTTGTAAAAATAAATGTTTGAATACACTAAGTGAATGTTACAATGCAGACCATGTGAACTGCAACAAGGCCATCCATGCAATTACAAACACAATGTAAGACACAATAGTCTTGAAAATTATGTTTAAACAGCAATGAAAAAGTAAAATTATCATCTAGAAACGTTAACTATATGACTCTACTGTTGTATGATACGTGGGTGCAAATAAAACATAAAGGAGTACATTATGGATACCCTAATTATGGTACAATACAAAACACAGTATAAAATTACGTATTCAGTACGAAGTGACTAATAACAATCAACATAATCCCTGTGCGAACAATAGTGGCAATTCATTAGGACCATGATAACATTGAAATCCAAAGATTATAAATGTAAGCTGGAAATCGAATATAACTTTAACTGCATTCAGCTCCAACTCTCCATAATGCGAATGGCCTCTTCATCGTACCAATCAAGCAGTGCTGCACGCGCATTTTCTGTGCGAAAGGAATGTGGTTCATAACTTGAAGGTTAAGACCTAAAAATTGAACTAAATTTTGTAGCTTGACATTTATCGTGACTGGTGTTCCATTCATAAATTGAAACGATGTCCATATGATATGCTTTTACGATTTAAGGTACTTACAAATAAATTGAGTGGTAACATGCTTGATTATTGTCCTAGCAACTATTTGTTTAAGACTTTAAGACCGGACATTCAAGCATATGGTCTGTATAACAGTCGGAGTTAGATCTTCAAAAACTCTTTTGGATATTGGGATGGATAACATGTTAGCTTCCTCTGAACAGTATGTTACGTTTCATGGATCAACTAGCAGATGACGAAGTAACTGGATGAGAATATGGCTCTTAGGGATATCGTACTAATCAGGGATGCATATTCATTATTTATTATCAGTCTGGAATAGAACTTTGAGGTTGACTATAAAGTGATTCAGTGACCTCAGTGTTCCACAACAATCAATATAGTAAAAATATCTAAATATCGACAATGTGACCATAAACAACTGTTGTGGTCTTCATAGTTCACTAGATGTTTATCAGCGTTTACTGGGGTTCGAAGAACGAAGGCTGTATCTGTGAACTGGGTTGCAAAGTTGAAACCGATGTATCCCGAGGAGTGTGAACATTGGTCATCCGTGACTGATTTCGAAAAAAAAGCATCTATCACGGGCGTGCACGACTGCAGTTATAACAAGCCGCCTTTGAACAATTCTGAGGCAGAGCTCTTTTGTTTCTTTACATAAATGCGGCTCACAATGTTGTAATGTGTAACTAACGCTCTTGTTACTTGACGCCCAGTGGGAGAGGCTGATATTGTCGATGCTCGCAGAAGGTTCAATCATAGAAATTAAATGCCTGTACAAGGATAAGATACGAAAGTTGGAGATAGACAGAGACGGGGTGGGGTGTTTTGTTCTTTAAAAATATAAATATCAGCAAAGATGTCAAAAGCCTAGATTCACAAGTCAGTGGAAGTATCGTTGGGCTGAAGTTTTGAAGAGACTAGACGGTAACTGGCTCACCTGCTATTACATTTATCATCAGATGTTCTAGGCTATTGCCTTAAAGAATAAGTGAGAGATCGACAAACCAGATAGTAGTTTGAGATTGACTTTAGTAATATCAAGTCAATGGTCCATCAACTGTAACAAGTCTCAGTTACAACTCTACCGCAGACACAGTCACTGTGTGAACTTAGCGGAGATGGAATTAATGCAAGCAGTTGTGAGCAACTTGCGACGGGTTGGGTCCCTGATGTGGAAGCTTCCAGTGAATGCAAGTCAGGTGTGGAAGATTATGTTCTTCTGTTAGAAGTGACAGTATGATACTTTTGTTTGCCATTCGCTCAAGCGGTTTATACAGCAGTCGATCTTCATGCGAGGAGATGTGCACAAGATTGGTAGGTTGTGTGTCGGGAACCTCGGGTTTATCCATTGTCTGAACGGACCTTTGTCCTTTTGGGCCCATCACTCTTTGATGACACTGGAATGATTCAGGATCTAATCTTGGCTTCTTGATAGACTGACAGCTTTGAAATGAACAGGAACATGAGAAACAAGAATACAAATGTGGATTGCAGTTCGCACGAGTGTTAAACGGTGCTAATAAAGATTACGGTAGGGCTAATACGCATTTGTTGTTGCAGATAAAAAATGAAGTCTCAAAGAGTGACATGCATTGTAATATGTGCAAGGCATACCAAAAGCATAACAAGGGTTACTGAATATTAGTTTGATTGGTTGTACACAATTGTGCTGTCAGCTGGCGATCTACCGTGATATGATGTACTTAGAGAGTTTACGGTAGCGCTTCAATCGTCACCAAGAAGTAACTCTACACCATTGATTTCTTTTCCACAATCAATATATCTCCCTCCATTGACGACCATGATTCAAGTGAGAGTAATCTTGTCGTTTACAACGATGTGATGCTTGAATACCACGATAACCCAGCGGGTATATTTGTCGAGACCGACACAAAACACAGACGAAATATACGTCACATAACGATACTCACAAGTGCCTGAAGTAATCTAAAATAACTGTAACATGATGATATTTCGAGCATTGACGCGCAATGGCCTTGCAGACATTCATTGGACTTAGTATGCCACCAACTACTAATGGGATGAGATTCTGTATGTTTGCTGAGATCACCCAGGACCAGCATAGTTTCTTCGCTTTCGATTTGACCAGAATTTATATAAATATCAAGCTGGTTTGGATAAAACAATTTAGCAACTGTAATAAACATATAAAATTGAGAAATCTGCCAGCGAAGCAAAACAGTGTCTTTTGACTGACGTCGCAATCAATAGAACCTTATTCGCGATTACATGGATGCTGGCAAACGTGTCAAAGATGTTACAGTCTCGACAATCTAAACAGAAAAACCTCACAGCAAGCTTCGAATAAACGTTTGCGCCGCTGATAAAATCAACAAAGGAAACTGCTGCCAAGCCTGCGGAAACTGCGAAAGAAGCGAAGAAATTCGCGGAAACTACAACCGACATGACTTATCCCATTACGCGAGAGCCAACACAATCAGCTCAAATTCAGAAAATGTTAGAGGACATGCAAGAGGATTTTGGAAAGGTACTTGCAAAACTTCCACATTAAGAATCACCTGATTACAAATCAAATTTAGACACCCCATTCTTGAAATCTAAAAACCGGCACAGCTGGAGAAATGTGACTTTCCTCTAAGGAAATTCGACACAGTTAACCGGAAATGACTCCCTATGGTTGACCCAAACATAATTTAACCTTATTCAGGTGGCCAAATAAAAGAACACATCGGTGACAATAAAGTTTTTCAAGTCAGGTGTGACACAAATTCAAAAACACCCGGTGCCATATTTCCATTCCTTGCGTCCATTCAAGCGTTGTTAGCTGCTGCGGCTCCTGCGGTTGCAAAAGCGGATGCATTAGGGGCAGTCGGAGCGGGATCCGGGATGGCTTTGAAAAAGGTGATCGGAGGCCGTAGAGCGTCTAGTAAACGAAAAATAAAAAGAAAAGGCATTCGATTATCAGAGGCAACTCGCAGAATACCCTCAGGCAAAGGTTCTCGACTACCATCTACATCTTGCAAGAGGCCACGCGACCATTACCTAATCTTGATTTAGCGGATACGGCAAAGTCGAAAAAAGTGTGGCTGAAATCGTGGTCTCTAAAACTCTGGTGGGTCAGTTACGTTTTTCAAAGATTACGTCAATACTGCCAAATCAAATGTAAGACAATACATGAATGCAAATATCGCAGAGGTGCCACCACCACCACGTTTAGTAACTTATTTACAAACATAAATATCACTGTTTACCAGTTAAGGAGAGACACAAACTGATATTATAATACAAAGCATGACATTAATAACAAATTTTAGACTTCTTTTAATGACGTCGATGTCTTTGATAAACCTAAACCCCATATCAAAAGTGCGCGAGTCGGGATCGTGTTTATTTATCATATCCGGTTATAGTGGATGAAATCAATTAAAATCATTGTTAGATAATCAGGCTGGAATGCGAGTAATACTACGTAACAAACCCGACACCGGACTTAGTTCGCACTTGTTTGGGTAACAATGTTTTGACGATGACGAGAACGATCGTTTCAGACACCATTCAATGGCATGAATGGTTTGTATCTATATGTACGTCGCCTTACGCCGCCATAACGCACAATCGCAGTAGACTTAAATATTCTTCAAGATGAGCTTTTTTATAATTGTATGACAGTTGTACCAGTAAAGAAGGTACTTGGTTCAGTACTTGTGCGTGTTGACCTGGACATGACGAGTCTGGACAAGGTCTGCCTGTCGACCAAATATACTACGCGGTCTCATTATTAATTGAAGAACTATGATATGACCTAAATGTTACCAAAGTGAAAAAAATAATCGAACGGATAAACAAGGAACCACGTTACTTATGAAATACCAACGTAATGTGTGTGGTTGTAGATGCTATTTACGGAATCGAAGCGTCAACCACCGTTGGTCTTAATGTGGTGGGAATCACGACTACGGCATCATTGCAACGCCAATCGGAATTGTTATCGGGCTAAATCAATAGTAACCGGTGCCGCGGACGATATTGGTAAAATAATTTTGATACGAGTTCATTAACGAATTAGAGTTGCGATAGGCTCGCCACGAGTTTCTCACCATTTCATTTACTGAAATTATGCACTTGCATGTGACGGAGAGGTAAAATCATTGGTATAGAGGCTTTGACTCAGATAAGTTACAAAAAATGTAAAACGATCATGATGATACTACCGCATCAAAAGAGAAATGAAGCCCATTCCCAGTATACATATTAACAAAGGTTTCACGGGCTTTCCCTATGATTAAAAAAGACCAGTCTCACCATGCTGAGTGATTTTTATACATTAATTCGCTAAGTACACATACTAATTGTAAAATTAATATGGGATTAATTCCTGTTTCAATATTTTACTGCCTGCAACCTTTACTGTACCAAAGCAAATTCTAAAAATGCAATGTCTATACTCCACGAGTATCTTTCAAAGTGATGAAGACAAACAACGTTGTGCAATATGACCCGCAGCCACACACCCCTCAAAAAAAAATGGACAACAAATTCGTCTCTGTTTAACCCCAAATTATATCTGAATCACAATGCTCAAAATCTCAGCCTTTCTACGAAGCTGTGACCCAAGCAATGGACTACAATGCAATGCTATAACACTACCTTGACTTTAAAACACACAAAGAACACAAAAAAGTTTGCAAAAGATAAAACAAAAGGATATTGTAACACGTTGTAACTAGTTTTTCCTTACGTATAAAAGTAAAATGACTTGGTTCCTAGCAGAATGAATGAAGAAATGTATAAACAACGACATGCACTCAGCTGTGTTTGTAAACTGTCCTTTTAAACAAAGGAGTGGCGCTTCAGTCAATACAAGGGTTTGATAACCTTAACTGAAATGATGCTACGCGTGAAAATCTATTAACTACATTTATTTCTCTGTACTTATATTTATTAAATTCGCACAATAGCCAACAACAAATCTCTGCTGGTGCATATGTTATTAAGTAACTGAGTAAACAATAGTAGAATTTCGACATTAAAAATTGTTACATTCGTCCGATTGATAGATAAGATATACATGTAACAAGTTCATTTATCACATTCGAACGAAATATCCTTATTATTTTTTCCAAAGTGCTGATATTTAATATTAATTCGTTGTATTTATTCTTTTCATTGAAAGCAAACTTCGGAAAACAAAAGACTGCATCAGACTAAACATTGCACAGGGCTGTGGACAGAAAGCAGCCGATCTTGTTGAACTCTTAATTAATCCGATGATACGTAAAAGTAATCACTGTGATTTACATATTGCGATACAGGTAAGATACGTTACACCAATAAATATAATAAGAGGTAATTTATATAATACCTGATCCAACTTTCTTCTTGATATTTTACTTTCCACTCGTTTGCCAAATCGTACATGTGTTTCGCAATTATTCAAATATGCATTGTGGTATCATACCAAGCGAATCAGACACTTGTCTGAGCGTGGCTTGATATTCCATGTTTTCATCTATTTCTGATGGCCTCAAGACAAAAGTCGTTGTCAACTGAAATGTCATTAAACGCGAAAATCATGTAGTAATTATGTTTCTCTAATCTCCAAAATGATCGAACATCGCGTAACTCTAATTTTGCACTTGCATGGTTTTTCTGTTGTTTCACATTTGTATGACTCGTTCGTAAAGCTTGTTGCCATGCATTACAGAACACTTCCTACCTAATACAAAGAATAATTCCTACCTCAAATTACTAAATACTTCTTCCAAAAACAAATACGCAGAGAATCCCCAATGTTAAGAAATTAACCCATGCTGTCATTAAGTTTCGTGAATACCGTATATCTTGACGTCTGCTTTTAGAAATTGGATAATTATTCTAGTTGAGAAATATTTTCCCAAGACCGACTCCCCATAATCAACAAATAATCACCAAATTCTAAGAAAGCTTTAAACGGAGACGCAACTACATATAGCACATACATTATTTGCAATCTATTCGTGGACCATGAACACACTATTTCATATTAGATACTAATTAAGCATATACAGATTGTATACTGCATTCATTTGTATAGACAGTTTCAAAAACCATATGATTTGCTTCTGTTCATCTAGGTCATATTTATGCTATTAAGTGTTTCAGTTTGAGAGCATTTCTCCGGAAAGGTTTTTAATGTCAGCTATACTAACATTCAGTTTGGTTAACGCCTTTTAACTGAAATCTATATCTGTTGTAATCATGTGTGTGTGTGTGTGTGTGTGTGTGTGTGTGAGAGAGAGAGAGAGAGAGAGAGAGAGAGAGAGAGAGAGAGATATTTGGATTTTTAACGTTGCTTTAACAATTTTTCAGTCATATCACTACAATGTCTGCAGTGTGGCAGTTTATAGTGATGTCTAGCAGTGAGGCATCATGCCACAGACATGTAGCATGATGTCCCACCCAGTCACATTATCCTGACACAGAGCCGACCAGTCCTAACACTAAATTCTTAATGCTGAGCGCCTAGCGATGCAGCTGTTGGTACCATTTTTATAAGTCTTTGGTATGACTCGGCCGGGGTTCGAACCCGTGACCTCCCACATCCGAGGCAGACGCTCTAACCACTAGGCCTGTTGTAATTGAGTCGCACTATTGTTTTAATACATATGATCAACGTCAGAATATTGAATGATTTGTTTGACACCAGTGGAGTCTAGAGGTTAGTTAAAAATATTTATATGAAAGGTTCGATATGTATTTCAATTTCCCATTAATGACGAAAAATGTATTAATTTAAATTTAGACGGGATTGTGGTGTATATGTTCTTAAACTAAGTAACAGATAAGAGCGAAAACCAACAACTTTGGCACAATTCAACAAATAATTTATTTCCTCTGAATACAAAGTGAAAACTTAAAAGGAACTTACAGTACTGTGAATTAAATCCCAAATAGTCCTAAAAGTCAAAACGTATGAAGTTCCAATTGAACTCCATTGGCAAACAAATAAGTTCCAATATTGAAGGTGGTGATGTGTTCGTAGTCTTGAACGTACTAATGTGTTAATGGCCTGGAATGAGGTGATGTGTTAACAGTCTTTTGCTGTATCACAATAATATAAGCCAAAATGTCCTTGTCTGAATTGACTATAATTCTAAGTTACTATTTTAGACCAAGAATATTATTGAGCACTTTATAATTCCAGTGAATAATAATTTGATTAAGTAAATCCACCCAAAGTAAAAACTGAGCACAACAATAAGAATGATTCTGCTTCGGATGTCAAAGCAAGGATGAATAATTTTAAAGTAAACAACACTATATAAAAAGCTAAGACACAATAGTAGAGCCAGGATGTAGGTCAGTTTCCTTCCTAAACATTCAAAGTTGGCAACAAATTTAGTTAAAAACTAATATTCTATATTCAGGTAAAAGTAAACATGTTTCTTTCCTTTGATAATGATCAGAATATTAAATCTATAATGATAGAGAAATATTAGCTATGTATTATGTTATTCACAAAGTAAATGTCACCGGTCAGGTAAACTATGAACTTGATTTTGGACAAAGTTCAAGTACAATATAAAGATACACTTAACATATGATCATGGATAAAAGCTAACAAACAATATGAATGAAATATTCATACTGCGTTGATTAAGAAATCTAGCAGTAGTTTCTGACAGGGTCCTAGTTTCCTCATGTTCTCACGTTATCTCCTTTACAGTTTGTTCAGCTCAGCATTGTGAATGTGAGCAGCTTCTGTAGCTAGGTGAAGTTTCTCGTGAGGGTCTCAGAATGTATGTAAAATTACCTAATGTATTCGCCCAAAAATGATTTTAACGCCCTTATACATGACATTGAAATCAGTCCTACGCGAAGCAACTTATGTGACTTCATCTACATTTTGAAATGCTCACGTAACAAATCACTTTGCTACATGCACGGATATCATTTGCGGTGCTGAGCTGTACGAAGGATAAAACTACTACTACTACTACTACTACTACTATTATTATGATGATTATTATTATTATTATTATTATTATTATTATTATTATTATTATTTTACAGACAGTAACACCTCAGCATGGTCAAATCAAATCTTTTGCAGACGAGAAAAATGTGGAAAGTAGAACATACAGCAATAGTGATTCAAGTAGCTCTCTACGACCCAGCTTTGGGACAAATACAGTTATCATCGTTCTTTTTATCTCCAATATCATTAAACTACGGGCAATCTCCTGACACCGAATCAGGACGCCTTTTCAATTTAGTTATGCATATTGCTTTGCATTAGAACCAAGAAGGAAGTGAATTGGATGACTGAGAATGACATTCCAGACATAATTATGACATATGGAGAAATCAAACGTGTTAAATATTACGTATACAAAAGCAAATTTGAACTGTTTTTGGTGGTGAAAGATGTGTTGATTGTTGATTAAACAAAGCTCAGTGATTAGGGATTTAAACCTAAAAGCCAGACTTATAGTGTAAAAGAGAATTTGAATATGGTACATCGAGAATTTAGGTAAATTGATGTATTACTTGAAAAGTGAACTTCAAGTCTTATAACTGAAAATAGGTAACAATAACGACTCTGAAGAAAGAAAAAATAAATAAATATTAGCTCTTGTTTGCAAATAAGACAGCACACAATAAAGTCACATGAATGCATAAGCTGTTCATTTCTAGTGTTATGAACAAATAACAACTTGATTTTCTGCGTCATATTATGTGATTTTAGCTACTTCAAGATTTTGCTACAAAGGATTAGTAAAAATGTGTTGTTATTATTGTTTTCAACATGAGAAAATATTCATGAGGATCAGGATAGTTTGTCTTCTACTTTTTTTTTCGGTATAATTCTAACAGTTTGTATCAAAATACTATCCGTTCCACATGAAGACGTCTGATATTGTTCCTTATCTCGTTATACCGGTTAAAGATATATATAAGTAAAAATCAGTGAATATATAATGTCCTTTGCATAAAATTCATCAGCTGTCGATTTTGGTAAAAATTTTTACGCTTTTTTCAGATTAATCACCTCATTAGAATAGACCTTCTCCAAAAGAAAGAAGTATCATGGATGTGTACATACAATTACGCTTAATCTCTCAGACGCTTGCCATCATTTCAGTAGTTTAAATCAAACCGCTTACATGACATAGCTTGAAGTATGTTCCCATTTTTCCGACATTTATTTCTCTGCAAGCGTCCATTTTTTATTGATGCAATTTATAATATTCTGCAGACAAAACCTAGAATCATCCTATAAGCTTGTAAAGTTTATGCCAACAAATATATCAGCATAACTGTAAATGTACAAATTGAAAACTGAAGGTTAATCATTCGTTGAATTTTCACATGATAAATTTAAACAATGTATGTAACTATCGTACTTAGCATTATTTGAAATGTGATGACGTCGCTAAGATGAATGAATGCATGACCTGTACTGAAAAAATAAACCTTATTAATTTTGTGTAATCTTAACTTGAGCAAAAAATTATAAAGGTATTGACATCGTTATTTGAATGATTTCAGCTCCAGATGGGGTTGTGATTGAATAGGGGTGAACAAATCTGTAAATCGATAAATTAAATTGAAATTTAACCGAATTTAATTGATCATAAAGATCTGACCGTTGGCGAACTGAAAGTATTGTTACTAGGTTTGAGCTTGTCTGAGAAAATTTTATCATTGTTTAGCCTGAAACGAGGAAATATTGTTTCATTAACTGCTACATGTCGCAAACGGCAGAAAAAATTATATAACTTTATTGTCTCGTAAGAACGTCTGCGATACTAAGCAATGAGTGAAACTGATATAACACGGTGAAGAAATTAGCATAATAACGCAAGGTTAAGACTTCTGTCACTTACGTTAATTAATTTCCACTCTAGTCAAGTACTAGATATTAAAATTTAATCAAACGAGGAGAGCGTGTGGCAATGGATACTGTAGTTCTTTTTTTCTGAGTATTTTATGTTATTTTTGTGAATGTTTGTGTATGTGCATACTTATGTATTCTGACAGTATCGTTCAAGACAACTTTTATTTGGCAACGCATCAAAACATGAAACGATATTCAAAGTGGCAGCATTTCCATACTTTGAGGGTGCTCCTTTCTACTGGGTAATTCTTCATTGACAGCCTTTGAATGTGCTTCTTTCCATTAGGCAATTCTTTATTGACAGCAGTTGAGTTTGCTACTTTTCATTAGGCAATAATTTATTGACAGCCTTTGAGTGTACTCTTTCCACTAGGCAATTATTTATTGACAGCCGTTGAGTGTGCTACTATCCACTAGGCAATTCTTTATTGACAACCGTTGAGTGTGCTACTATCCACTATACAATTCTTTATTGACTGTCTTTGAGTGTATTAATCTTCACATGACAGTTTATAATTATAGTGATAGGGGTACGCATTCTTGTTACCACAGTCGTATTTTCGTTTGTCAAACAAAGCTATTCTCTGTATCAGAGAATACATATTTTTAATTCAAATGTTGCGTTCACTTTTCAAATTTATACTTCAAACTGGCAACTGTTTGAGGATAGCCATATTGGTTCGAGCCATTGTAAACAGATGTATTGCAGTTATTATGTATCTCTTCTTAAAAACGCCCACTTATCGGCATTTTAAACAGTTGCATAGCATTTTAATCCGCATTATAAATCGTTGTATAACAAGAGGACACAGAAGCCTCTTAAGGTCACGGAAAAAATAATACCAAAAACTCGACTATTAATGTCACAGATAAAATATAAACAACTTGAAATTTGGAGAAACTCTGGAGATTTCGAGGAAAAAACACTAAAAATTTGGATAATTTTCTCATAATTTTGAATTTATATCATTTTTCTGTGACTTTAATAGTCGAAATTTCTGACTCTTTTAAATTTAAAATTAGGGATTTTTCACCAAATTTAAAATTTTTTAAAATTATTTTTATATGATATTATAAGACTTCTGTAGGAGCCGTTTATGTGCTTGTACATATAATACCTATCAGTGAGAGCAGTAAGAAATGTTAATGTGTTTATTTTGGCAGACACGAAAACTGTTAGTCCAATGCGATTGATTTAATTGTTGATTGTGTACTACGTGCTTGCTACATGGCTTAGTTACATAAAGTGTGGGGTATACATTTTTCAGAGCAATTTGGCGTTGACTCGAAGTTTGTCTGCATCTATGTATTTGCTTTTGACGCCACAGTTAATGCTTAGCATATTTTCAAACATTTTAACAGTCATTGCACACGATGTCAAAACCTGTACCCTATTTAAAATATATACATTTTATTATAAGAAATATGTCCGATATAGTTACATGTTTATTCTTGATAAATTAAACTAAAATAAAAAAAATACTTAAAATTTATTGTAAATCTTTCTCTGTTCAAATTACTTTATTTTCACATCATGAAATATATTTGCACTTACTAATGATGCTCAAACTTCTATTTCCATGTTTAAGCCTATATCATTTTTCTTCCACTGCTCCCTCTGTCTTTCTCCCTTCCCCCTCTCTCTATCTGGATGAACAAATCTTAAAATGCGTCACGACTGTAGACCTTCTAGTATACATTTATACAGTCATTGAGGAGGCACATTAAAAATGTCCGAAAACAAACTCCAAGCATCACAAGATAGCCTTCAGATATTGATGTTTTATAACAAGTTCCAACCGAATTATGCAAGTTGTCAGCGACTGAACTGACATGACCTGTTGCTATTCGACATTCTGTGTCACTCATACTGTATCGTATACCTATTACATGCTTCGAGAATCGGAACAAAATTTTAGGAATAATCTGTATTAAATATAGTATTCAAACTCTATGGTCTTATATTAAGTAACAGAAAAGAGTTAAAGCCAACAAGTTTTGTACAATTTAATAAATCATATATTTCCCTAAAACAGAAAGTAAAAATTAAAAGTAGCTTACACTATGGTGAATGAAATCCTAAATAGTCATAAAGGTTCTATCACAAGTCCAAAAGTATCGAGTATTGCAAACGAATTTCAGTGGTAATCCGAATGGAGTTCAATATATTGTACTGATATGCCAATATTCTTGATGTATGACAATGATATAATCCAAATTGTTTTTAAATGACTTCACAATCATTCCATAACAACTATTGAATCCTAAAGTCTGAGCACTTTATAATTGCAATGAATAATTGAAATTAAAAAAATTAAATCAACACAACTATTTGACTCCACTAAAACTGATTGTTATGCTAGGAATAATTAATTCTCAGGTAATCATCCCTTATGTGAAAAAATTAGATGTAGTTCAGAACACAGAATGAAACTCAAATAATCATTTCGAAATCAAAACTGTCAACAAGGTCAAGCATTTTAGCAGCTAGCCAGTCAGGAATTTGGTAACCTGGTTTTTCCAGAGAATTAGTATTTGATATGTTATTTATTAAATTACTCTTTAAAGTATTAATTATGAAATATAACAAATATAATATATATATGCAAAACAATTTCATTACAATTTCGGTAGCTATATTGTCTCTCATCACAATCATAGTCATGTTTGAAAACGAAAGAGAAATAGGGAATTGATTGGTGGTGATTGCCAACCGAAACTAAGTGACAGTCGAAATTTGTTACCTAACTAGACTGCAAGATTGCCAATGCAATACGAAAATTCACCTTTTAATGCAAAAATTAACCAAATAAAGAACAAAAATCATTGCAACTGTATTCACAATCATTAAACGCTTTTCTTTCAAAGATGTTATACTCTGAAGTCTGTTGGATATGGATACGACCGCTCTGTGATGTTTCTACAATACTCCTGCCACAGCAATGTTCACTGTATCAATACGCGTAAGAAATGCCGAAAATTATGTACAAGAAAATCACGCAAACAAGAAACAGGTTTCAAATCTTCGGGGTTTTTTTTCTTCAGTAGATATAAGGAATAGTTCATAAGTGAAGTGGAAAACGTTGAAAATTGTCGAATATATAGATACCTGTTTAGTGACAATAATTACAAGAAAACTAAATTGGTTTACAAGTAATTGATCCTTTTTTTACACTGAAAACAATGAATTAAAGACAAGCATATCAGCAATTTTGGAAGAATGAAACCAATGCCAGCATACCGTATGATGCTTTAAAACAATACAATAAATCATGTATCTACCTTGTCATTATAAACACGATATAGTTGGGTTTTTTTTCCATTTATTTCTCTTAATGGCACATAGTAATTATCATCGTCACCATAGGAAGCAAAATATATTAGAAAAGAAATCGCTGGTACAAAGGCATTGAGAATAACTACTAAAGTATATATGTAATCAATTTAGAATAAATCACAATTTGTTAGGTTAAAATGTCCCAACTTAAGTCTATTTGAAATACAGAAGACCATATAATATTCGAGGAAAAAGAAAGAACAAATTTGAGGCTTCATTGTTATTTAGAAGCAAAGTCACTTGTTAGAAAATTTACCCCTTTGAATGCCCATTTTGAAACGAAAAATTAATTGCTTTGTCGTAAAGAATGCGTGGAAAACATCCTTGACGGTTCTGATAAATCGTTTCCACAGTTTCTTGGTAAAACTGCGAAATTAGTTTGTGTAAGGATCCGCAAGGGTTGGCTGTATATAAAAGACCACCGCTCGATCGTTTGGATAGAGACAGAGTGCAACCTTTAGAAATGAAGTTGTTTCTTTCTATTTCGATACCTTGGCATCAAGCATATCATTCGCAAGTGGAACCATCAAGCATCTTCCAGAGCAGCCAGTACTTGCAACACACGGAAACCATCAAGTAACTTCTATCGCAGTTAATACTTCCAACACACGGAAACCATCAAGTATCTTCCATAGCAGCCAGTACTCTCAACACACAGAAACCATCAAGTAACCCCTGCAAGTCAGAGCTTGTGACACACGGAAACCATCGAGTAACTTCCATTGCAGTCATTACTTGCAACACATGGAACGATCACGACAAAACATTAGTAGTTATAGGTAAAACAATCCCAGTCGTATCACACACAGCGAACTCTCAAGACAAAATCATTACAAACAAGGGCAAAACCTGATTAGATACTGCGCACTTTGCTGTTCCTACAGCCGTGACTCACTTATCACTTGTCTGTTGCTGCACACAATGAACGCTCAAGACATAGTCATGACAGTCAAGTGCACAACACGATTAGATATTGTGCACATTGTGATTCTTACAGCCATGACTCATCCATTTCTTGGAATCTGAACTTTGCCTTCTCGCGACCTGGATTAGGAAACTGTGAAGTACCTTACTCAGACTCTTATTACCAGCTGTGCTCGCTTATAAGACGAGTCTAACTGCAAACTGCACAGACTCAGCTCTGCCGTTGCATATCGCGCTGGCTGATCCGGGTCTGTGCAGTTTGTTAGGAGCAATCAGTAGAACAAACAGCATAGATCCTGATCTGCATGCGCATTAGGCTATGACAGATCAGGCTCGTTGTTGTTTGCAGTTTTACTCGACTTATACGTGAGTAAATATGGTAACAACGTCATCTAATGATTAGGCATACATAACCTATTAGGAATTATCTGGATGTAACCCGATATTTAATATTTTAACTAATATTTGTGAAAGCTGCAACCTTTTAAACTGCAAATATCAGGAAAAGAACACTTTCTTAAATATGCATCCTTAACTAATACTGACCACCATATCGCTTGCTTATCTCAATCAAGGAGCATTGTAATACCGAACAGGTTGAAAGACACTATCTTAAGTCAGTCATTATCAGGCAAGCTCTCAGTGATTCCTGTTCTTAACTATTTTTTAAACAAAAAGGTTTACCTATAGAAAATCTCAATGTTCGGCTGACATTTTAGGCACAAGGGACAAAGTATGCATAAATCTGGAGTGAGAGAGAAAAAGAAATTGGGTTGTATTTAAAAAAAAAAATTGAAACTGAAATTGCACCAAGTAACCTACAATATCGTTCGTAATAACGGTATGTTTACACTTCCCTTGGGACCTATCTGAAGTGTTTATAGAATCAATGATACAAAGCTGCAATTGCCGGTCGACACAGTAAGGTAAACGTCTTGGTTACGGGGCACACATATGTAATGTATTTAAGGCTTTGTTGATGCTGTTGTTGTTTCTTAAACCTATTGTAATATTCTAAAAAAATCGATTATTATTAATTAAATATGAAAAAATCCAAAGTCCGTCCCCCCCGCTCTCTCTCTCTCTCTCTCTCTCTCTCTCTCTCTCTCTCTCTCTCTCTCATCGTAACAAGATACGGGCTAAAATCTATGAAATGACGAACGTAGAGGATTTTCGTTTGTGTCATCCCACGATATCTCTGGACTTATGAATGATGGTAAAAGTTACGTCAAACCGACCAAAGGATGAGAGAGAGAGAGAGAGAGAGAGAGAGAGAGAGAGAGAGAGAGAGAGAGAGAGAGAGAGAGAGAGAGAGAGAGAGAGAGTTTAGGGTCCGTGGTACTGTTAATAAAGCAAAATAATGACTTAGATCAACTTTAAATATATTAAAATATTTTAATTACCTCTTGTTGGTTCGTCATTTCGCTTAGTTTCTATTCCACAGTAATTTCCATGAGCCGGTAGGTGAATGGCTTAGCGTTCATGTGAATGGCGTAGCTAACTTAGTGTTTGTAGTGCTATACTTCTATTATTAAAACCATTTTTCATGTTTAAATCATAAGTGTTTATTATATTGATTTAATCAGTGTGAAGAAAAATAGAAACTAAAAACGAAAACAATCAACTTATCAATAGTATCAATATGCAAAAGTGACTGTGAATAGCCACAAAAAAGGCATAGAACTACATTTTGTAGCTGACACACTCGGGGATGTGAGGAGTTCATTCACTCGGAAAATACACAGCTGCCTGAAATAAATCTAAACTCCGTTAAAAGGGCAAATATATGTATTTGTATGCGATATAAATAAAATATATGTACAGAGTGTATGCTGTATCAATGATATACCACTCGTTGTATAAATTTTTCATTAAAAGAAAACTCGGCAAGCCTCGCTTCCTTTTAATGAAAAATTTATACATCTCGTGGTCTATCACATTATATATATATATATATAAAGTGAATAGGCATATCGTTGGTTTATCATCTAATGTTGGTGAGAAAAGAAAACGGTAAAAGGAGAATAGGGTTTTGTGCAAATAATAATAATAATAATAATAATAATAATAATAATAATAATAATAATGTATTAAAATGATGATTGTTATCAAATTTTCGTTTGAAGATCTGTAATACAGACATAAATCGGAAAGGAAATAAGTTTTCAGTGCTTTTAAACATCCGTATGCAGGGCAGTGAGTGTAGGATGGAAATTGCAGTCCCCAAGTTCATCTTCTAACAGCTCTGTGGCTACTGTTATCATTATCATTATCTCCACCGTTGTCATCAGCAGCAGCATTATTAGCAGTATCACACAACACACCACCACTACCACCACTACCACAACATGAATTGCTTTTATCGTTTACTCATCATACTCTTATAAAAACTTGTTTAACCTTTTATACGCAGCTAACTTTAAACCATAGGACGAGCATACGTTAAATACACGTCAGACTCGCTACATGCCTCTTCACCTGTGATAAAGCAGGGAAATAGGATAGACTTTTCTGTAGTCAAAACAACGGATTTAAAACTAGGTCAATCGGACCGCAACCTTTTATGTACCAAATGATCTCCTTTGTTTCCAATGAGAAACATAAAGTCGTCAACTCTGTTCATTGCTGACCTTACAAGAGATAATTGTTTGCACTTTTTCATCGCTGGTATTTAATGCAAGGACCCGTTTGGTTTATAACTGACCAATCTCGTAAAGAGATGTAGCTGCCTTGTTTGTATATTTTAGTTGAACTGTTTTTAATTCATATCGTAGGCACATTTGTTTTGTACCAAGTGAACCCACCCACCCACCCCCATCCCCCACTCCACACACATACATACATACATACATACATACATACAGGAGCATGGAACGACGTTGCCTCCAGCAAGGTTTTAAGTCTGTGTTGTGACAAGGAAGCATGGAATGACATTGACTCCCAGCAAGGTCCTAAGTCTGCATTGTGACAAGGGGAGAATGGAATGGCATTGCTCCAGCAAGGTCTAAGTCCAACATTTTGTTCATTTCTTTAATAATAAGGAACTCTAACATAATTAAGTTTAAAATATGAACTCGTTTTTTTCGGACTGATACTGCACTCACAAGGTCGTGCAGTATTACTCCGAGAAACGCATTCATATTTACCCCATGCAAATGCAGTAAACCTATATATATGTTTGGTAAAAAGTCCCAATCAGTACATAGTCAGCAATCATACTTGGTAGCAAGTCTCAATCAGTACATAGCTAGCAATCATACTTGGTAATAAGTCCCAACCATTACATAATTAGCAATCATACTTGGTAATAAGTCCCAATCAGTACATAGTCAG